>VCRD01000708.1:6216-22867 GCA_006783055.1 Trinorchestia longiramus | reverse complement strand
CTCTTCTGCCTCCTCTGCCTCCTCTGCCTCTTCTGCCTCCTCTGCCTGCTCCGCCTCCACCTCCTGGGCCCCTTTCTCGTCCTCCACCCCCTGACTCGGCCGCACCCCACGCTATGCCCCAGGGACGTGAGTTCACGCTCTATTTGCACTGCAATCTCGAAATATTGAAGCGCAACCCTGGAGCTCCTGCCTTTTGTTCGGCGACTTGTGGACTGCCTTTAGGATTTGGTGAGGCTCGCCTTACTGCCTGCAGGGATTGCCTTCAGGACTTGGTGGGGCTCGCCTTACTGCCTGTAGGGATTGCCTTCAGGACTTGGTGGGGCTCGCCTTACTGCCTGCAGGGATTGCCTTCAGGACTTTATCTGTGGTTTCTTTCCATATTATTATATAAGAAAGACTTGAAAGGTCTTTGAGACTGTTAACTTTAGGAATTTGTTTGGATTATTTTGTTTTCGTTCATTATCACTCGACAACGTCATACGGTTTGTACTTGTTATTCTTGCATCAGAGAACGTAATTTTTCTTATTTGTGATGAGAGAAATGCTCAACTAGCTGAGGCTTTCGAATTTGTACGTGAATGTACTTCTGAGAGACTTACAGCTGAGCGCAGGAATTAGGGTAGCCAGTACTAGGCCTAGCTGTAAATAGGACTAGGAAAATGAAGATCTATAACACACACCCACATATCCACGCACCGACCCATCAACACACACCCACACACACCCCCACTCCCCCACTCCCCCACACCCTCCACACCTCCTACACCCACACACCCTCGACACCCACACACCTATCAAATCTTTTCTTACACATCCTCACTGATAATCTTTACGTCTTGACGTTCATTCATTTCCTTCGTTAAAAATACTGTCCCTTTTTCTACCCCATTCCTCCTCTCATTTCTCCACTCCGTCACCGATAGTCTTCTTTTTTGTTGCACCCTTTTCTTAATCACATTCTTTCATTCTCCCAATGATAATATCTTCTTTAAACCCTTTTTCTCATGTTCTTCTATTCCCTCACTAATAATCTTCTTCCTTCCCCTCTCCCCCCTGCACTTCTCTCCCCCTCCTCCTCCCTCACATCTGCATAGGAGGGTCAAAGAAGCCCCACGGAGCAGCAGCCCTCACCAGGGCTTCCCGCTACATGCTTTCCTTCATTTTTGTTCTTTCCATACACAAGAATATGCCATACAACTTCATAATCTTATGATTTGCACTGTCCATAGACAGAAATATGCCATTAAACTTCATAATCTTATGATTTGTACTGTTTATAGCCAAGAATATACCATTAAACTTCATAATCTTATGATTTGTACTGTTTATAGCCAGGAATATACCTTTCAATTACGTAATCTTAGGGTTTCAGCTTGGCGGACTCGTAGGTTTACAGTTTGTTTGCTTTTCTGCTCCGGCTAAGCTGATCGAAGTGTTCAGTGCCTTAAAATGTGTGTTGAAAATGCCTGTACTTATGCAGTGCTTCCTTGCCCTCAGTAGGGCAATGACGTCGTGCAACGAAAACTAAATCCTCATCTCCAAGCTTATCTAGCGCCCCTACGAGTTTCTACCTAAAGCCGCTCCACAGAGGACGGAAACAGTCGCTGCGAGCAGCATCACTAGTCTTAAGATTTTAGCATTCAGATAAGGAACCCGATACCAATGCATATACTCATACTGTACATTATATTGGAAATCCTTTTCGTATGTTTTGTTCCGTATGAGGTAGAAGTCACTACATGCTTCCATAGCTGCACTCACGCCGCAGCTACAGTGCGTAGCTGAGACTCATGGGCGTGTGTTGGATATCAGAGCAGAAGGCTGTCCCACTCCCATCATTTTTAAGCTTATAGACTACGGCTTTTCTTGTTTTTGCATAGCAGGGGAGGAGTTTTGGCTAAATTTCAGCACTGCATTTCAGCCATAAAATTGATTCACTTTTGCCGTGTCCAGCGCTCAGATTGCTGCCTGGGAGTGGGGGCTTGCTAGCGTCGCAGGCGCTCTAGTAGACATAATATTGAAACTCAAATTGTGGAGAAATTTCTAGCCACTCGCCTGAAGAGACTACTTGTTGGACGAGTCTGCTTAGTGTTCAGTTAGTAGGCCTTGCCTCTACATACGAGTATTATCATACAGCCTGCATGTTGGACTGACACCATACCGTACGTGTCTTCGATCCCATGACCATTTTCTTGAATGTTGATGCAGCGAAATACCATTTTTGAACGTCTTTGGGGGAAATTCTAAACCTTTTATAAATAACAAGACGTCTTCAGGTGAACTGGCCTTTGCAATCCGATACGCTATCTCCTCTCCCAATCCTCCCTACCCCACCCAACCCTTTCCCTGTTTCCTTTCCTAACCCACATGCTCTCTATCACCCCTCCACTGCCCCTAGTTTCCTTCCAAGCCCCATAACCTGACCTCCCAACCCTTGCTCTTCCCCGGTGTTGGGTGGCCAGAGTTCCTTTTCTGTGACACACTCGCCCGATAAATCGTGCCTGATTGATGCCTCCTGCTGCTGTGTAAATAAAGCCGCAGAATAACGTGTGACCTGGGCAGTCGCTAGTCGTCCTGGGTTGCTGGTGGGAGCTAGTTTCGAGTAGGAATTAGAGGAGCAATTTGAGAAAATAGGTGACTTGTTCTCAAGGTAGTTCATCCAGCAGCAGCAGCAGCAGAAGATGAAACGGACGATGTTTCGAGATACCAGCAAGTGTCCATTCTGGACGAGGCTTTTGCTTCACGTTGTCTTCACCGAGGAGGTTATCTCGATAATACATAGTCAAACATTGCCGTTAAAAATGGGGCTCTATACTCAAATCAAATATGGGATCATTACTTACACAGTTTGATCACTTAGACACTTTTCATTCCTATCTAGAGTAGCTTAGTTGTTATAGTGTATGTACACGCAATGAAAATTAAAACCTAGTGTACTTTTATCATGACAGCTCAGCAGAACAAAGGACTTGTCGTTTACTCTGTATATACTTTCGTCAAAGCTCAGAGCGAACGAAACTTACGATCTTGCTCACAAAACTGCAGCAGATCACTGGAATCCTTCGTCGTGTATTTTCATTGTAAACTTGAAAATATTCTACGTTAGTTCGTAGATTCGAATAACTCTGAATGTTTTCGCATTGTACCTCCAGAAGTGTGCTGCGCCGCATCAAATTATAGCCGTGTTTTGAGCAGGTCATTTCGAGAAGATCAGACAACGGGGTCCAGAACTTGGTCTATTTTGCATGAAATGAACTGGCGTTCCTGTGCGTTTACAGGCCGTTGTTTTCTGCAAGGCGTTCAGAAAGTGTGTCTGTGATCTGTTGTTCTGATTTTAGCGCTCTCCAGTAATCTCTAAATTTTGTCGCAAGATACTCGCCATTATAATTTCTTGGTCTTGGTCATAATTTCCTCAACAAGATCTGTTTTTTAATTATTGTGAAATGTTTTTATTTCAGCGTAATTTTCCCGCTAGTTCTGTTCACTATTTTAGCGTAGTGATGACTTCTACATGCCTCCCCTCACAACAATGCGGTCTTTATCGGACGAAATTATTTCCGTTGTGTGATTATAATCAGCCTTGTGACATTCTTATGGGAAATTCAGAAGATTGTAGTAACTTAGCAAGACGCGAACGAGATGTTAGTTCTGCAATGAACTCGGCAAGTCGTACAGAGTTGGAAACTTTAATTTGAGCTTATGAACTTCTAAATCGTAGCCTGTGGGGGCAAAGTTAACCGGTTGAAAGAAACAAAACTGGTTAGGTTCGCCGAGTTCATTGTCTTGAGTGGAGGTGTTTGTAATTTTCTCATTTCTGTTAGTATTACCATGACGAAAATCTGGGGTCGGAGGTGGGTTGAAGAAGATGAAATATAACAAAGCAAATTATGTAAAAAATGCAATAGAATAGAATGAGATGAATTAGGCTTATATAAAGCAACATGAAAGGATATAAAATGAAACGAGATAAAGTAAAATGATTTAAAATTCCATAAAAAAAGAAATTATGAAAAATTTAAATTAAATGCAATAATATTTCACAGGTTAAAAATTCAGCAGCCAAGCTAGCGCGGCTGAATGGGATACTTTAGTACTATGAAAATGGGAAACTAAATATGACTTGTACGTTGAAGCAGTTCAAAGATACAAGCCTCGTTTGAATTTTGTTGATTTCAATTTGGCTGTCCGGCTACTTCATGATATAAGAGGCAAACTAATTCTTCAGAACGGTCGTAATGCTTTCGTTGAAGTGGTCAGAGACTGGTTTGTTAGATCTCTACAGTTTTCTTGTGCTCAAACGCCATTCATATACATCACATAACCTACAGTCTTGACTTACAAGCACTCACAATAGTAATGTTAATAACAATATTAATAATAGTGTTTTGAGTATCTAGGATACAAGCACTTCAGAAGGCAGACCTATTTTTTGAGTCGAACCTAAACCCATCTCCAGCTGTGCCCAACTCCACGCATGATTGACATTCCAGCGAGCAGTTCCTCGTGCCTGCTAGTCCAAACTATGTTCGTACGATCTTATGTTCGCATCGACACGTACTCTTCTTGCACTTGTCTGACCTTGCTTCATTTTTTGTTATGTTTCTTTCCAGCTTGCAAGCAAATTAGCTTCGGGGTCCAGGCGATGTTTGGGCCCTTTGATCCAATTCTGGGTTCCCACATCCAGTCCATCACGGACGCTCTGGACATCCCCCACCTGGAAAGTCGTCTGGATTTGGAGCCCCAGGAGAAGGAGTTCAGCATTAACCTGTTCCCCTCACACCTGTACCTCAACCAGGCCTACAAGGACATGATAAAATTCCTCAAGTGGACGAAGGTCGCCATTGTCTATGAAGAAGACATAGGTTAGTAATCTAATTGAGTAGTAGATTGTTTTTAGGAAGGCTTTTTAGTTTTGTCTACGATAAAGACAGGTTAGTGACCTAAACGGTAAATGTGTGAAAGATGTTTTTTCGGAAAGGCTTTCTCATTTTATCTGCGAAGAAGATATTGGGTTGTAACCAAAGCGATAAATGATGTATTTTTGAGAAGTTGCTCTTTCTCTAAATACTATACTGGCTGCCAACTGGCTGCTAGGCTGCTTTTTTATGCCATTGACACAACTTGCGTTAATCCAGAACGTTAATCTTTAATGATAATCCTGAGTGTTAATCTCAAACGTTAATTCTTTTTTCCCTTATTGAAAATTTTCTATGGAAACTCTTAGACATAAGGCAGTGTTTTTAGCCGCCATTTTGAGAGCCTTAAACTTGTAATCCAGGATTGTAGCCCTGCCGACCACCTACACGGAGAGCTACTTCACTCACTTTATTTCTCGTAGAAACCAAATGCCCAGGCTTCAGGGGCGTAAAATCTTTATTGGCAACGTTCTTACCTAAAAAAATGTGATGAAAATTCATCAAAAATTCGGGAGAAAGCTAGCGGAATCATCGAGCGACATCGCAGCAGGAAAAGAGGAACTTCATGTGAGGTTTTGAAGGGATAATTCTAGCAAAAACTACTGGGTGTGCTGTGTGTTTTTGTTCCTTGTTTGTGTATTGGTGAGTGGTTCTGGCCTAGGGTTCAATTTCACTTGAGTACTGAAATTGAGACTAACGTTTATGAAGCTCAAATATTCTATGGGTACCAAATAATTGCTTACTTTGAGCAATAATACTGACGAGTTCTGGTTCGTGTTGCTGGTATTGACTAGTGATAGAATAGCAACTACAGTTACCAATGCTCTTTAGTGCTATTAGTCCTGACTAGTGATAAGAGTTCTTACTAGTGATATTTAAAGATATTGAGAAATGATAGACTAACTAGTGGTATGTAATGAATCGCATGGCTCCACTATAAATGAGTACCGCGACGAGGCTTGCTTTTATCGACCAATGAGCAAACAGGACAGAAGAAGTGAATCCAGTGACAAGGCTAGGCCCCGTTACGACCAGAAGCACGACATTAACCAATGAGCGGTCACGCTCAGGCAGCAGAGCCCAGCCAACCGCCCTATATAACGAAGCTGCAACGCTCTGCGTCACGGACTCTCTACCAAGCACTTCTAAAGTCAACATCTCCACCAAGAACTCTCATCACCTGAAGAAATCAACTTACAGCCAACAGCAGAGCAAACGAAGAAGAAATCAGCCATCCTGTCTTTGCCTTTTCTCCTATTGGGTTCCTCCACGGTCCCTTACTCCCTCAGGCGTTCACTCCGAGTAAGGTACAACATAAAGATATTCAATGTCTGCTCGGAGATAAAAGATGTCTGAGGGTTGGGACTGAAGAGGCAGATTATAAGAGAGATCACCATAGGTATATGCTAAGTAGTAATAAATACTAATGTTATTAATACGATTAAGGGCCATCAATTATGACTAACACTATGAATACTGATTTGGGCTACGAATCCCAATCCGTACTTTGATAAAAAAGTATTTGGACATTTTCTTTAAAAAGTTTTACCGGCGTTCATTTCGTTTTTTTTCGCATACATGACTCTCCCGCACACTACGATCTACAGACCGTGTAGCAGACTTATGCTCGGCAAACTGTTCTGTTAGAGTCGATTATTAATTCAATGTCCTCTTATCAACACTGTAGAACGACTGAGCGATGTAAATTATCATATGACTTGAAGAACCGTGTAATTTTCACGCATATGCAAATAATAGTGAAAGAAATATCTTTAAAAGCTTAAATGTTTCTCTCGAAGCAGTAAATCATATTATAAAGAAATAGAAACAGTTTGCAATCGTTGAAAATATTCAATGAGTAGCGCACTTAGTCAAGCTTTCGTCAAAAGAGAGAGAGGTGTATTCTGCAAACAGTTCAAGATGCTCCTTTAATCACACAAGAACTTCAAACAATCTTTGTGCTAGCAAGACTCAGGGGAGTTGTAAAAGAACCATCAGTAATGAACTTCATCTGCAAAAACTGCAGTCACGATCTTCTCTAAATACACCGTTGCTGAATGAAACTGATTTTAAATCAAGATTACATTTTGGCAGAGACTATTTATGTAAAGTGTGACGCTGGTTTTCTCGAAAAAATCTTATAGCCGACCATAATAGTACAACTCCTGTTTGAAGACTTGACGGAACTGCCTGTAAAACATGGTGGCTGGCGGGCAAATGATGACTTGGTGGGTTTCACTTTCACTGGTGCCACATCACTTTAAGTAATGGAGCGATGAATAGTAAGTAGAATAGTATCAACCAGTGCAATATACGAGTATTAGCATAATTTTCCCAGACCAGTACAAAAACTTAATCTTGGTGATGAATGGCCAAAGTTACCTGTTATTGATTCATAGTTAATAATACTGGTGTAACACCATGGCGAGCCAATCGTGGGATTTAAATCTAAGCGAAAATTAATGGAGCGTAATGAAGGAGCAAGTGCAAAAAAGATGATGAAAAACCTTCATGAATTGAAGACTCGTCGAAAATTGACAAGACAATTTTGTACAGAAGCCTCCAGCCTATTAAATATATTAGATATACAACCCGTCTCGTAATAACGAACTCCATTATACGTGATTTTGATTATATCGGACAAATTTTTCAATAAAAGCTTCTTTAATTACTCAAGCATTTAAACATGCAATTTCTACTCGAAGCAAGAAAAACAAACAAAGAAAAGTTCTCAGTTCTGTGTTGTGGTAACGCTGACGGAATGCATCGTTTGAAGTTAGTTGTTGTGGGGAAATCTGCACGGCCTTGGGCCTTAAAAGACGTAATGCAGCAACTACCAGTGCTTATTACAGCTCCAATAAAACTTGTTTTAATATGCATATTTTCAGTAATTGGTTTGTCACTCATTTTGTGCCTGCAGTGCGTAAGTATCTGGAAGACGTTACAATCAAAATCATCTGACATTTACGAAAGGTAAATAATTTTTTTCCTACTACGGACAAACGTGTATAACGATAGTAGTTCTGCCTATTAGCCTGTTATTACGAGGGAGAACTGCACCTATGAATCTGCCTGCGCCATTCTAATAATTTTCTGATTGTGTTAAGAATTCAGTTTCTTTCACCCAAAGCGAGAATTTGAAGACCCCTGGACTTTTTCATTTTAAAAAAATAACCCCTCAAATATATTTATACATTGATGTTCTAAAAACGGTATGTATGTATATACTCGTGTATATATACACACATTTTACATGCCATGGGTGTCGCCCGTGTCGCTCTCTCCGTAATCTGGCAAGAAAATGTAAAAGTTCTGACAAATGTCCAGATAATTTGTAGCTTCTAAATTAACTTCTTCGTGCAATAAGTCAACAGTTTTTTCATACCTACTCGTTTTCAACTCTCATTAATGTAAATGTGAGCCGAAATTAAAATCTCAGCATTTCGGCTGACAACTAAGTCAGGCAGATGAACAAAGCCGAACAAGCAACTAATTTTCTACTTAAACTTATTTTGGCAAGGAACATCCGAGCTCTCTGAAGTCACGGTTTCGGGCAGCACATCAGTAGTTCCGGAACTCCGTTTCCGTCCGCACATCCGTAGAGCTGTAAAGCCGCACCTCCGTCCTTTAGTAGCTCTCTTATGATCGTGGGCCAACTGAAGCTTCTATAAAATATTTTCATTCACAAGTTGATGCATCGCTTCTGCATTTTGAGGCTGCGAATTGTAGTTTACTAATCCTGATGAATCAATGTAATGTAGAAAATGCTCAGATAATTATGTAACAAGTGACTTTATTCTATTTTGTATGTCATCATATTCTTTTAATATAAATAGTCCTGTTGCTGCTTAACACGCTTGTGCTTCATTCAGAAGTGGTTTTGGAAATACTTCTTTCATCAAAGCGTCTTCTTTACTGATATACGATGGTGAGGCAGAAGTGAACACATCGCATCAAAACACACAGCATGAACTGCATGAAAATATAAACGTACAATTAAACCAGATTTTTTCCTGAAACGGGTCACCGCCTGTTCATTGACATCATACTACTGGCAGCGTCTGAACAAGCAGAACCGTAACATGTTCTCACAGTTCTACAGCTGCTGAATGCAGTGCTGGCTGGATGAACGAGGTCTAGTTTTAGCATACGTCTTCAAAGGGAACTTCTGGATCCATCTGGTTTTTAAGGAGTTAAGTATCAATTTCACTGGATAATTTATGGGATTAGAATAGGATATGACAACAGGAGCGAGCTGTTTGGTCCATTCTTGGGCTGCTACCACAGTCTCATGCGGTCTAAACTTATATCGGAGTTTTTGTCTTACCTTGAATCAGTTTTTTATAATACTGGGGGGTTTCTTGTCCAATATTGTGAAATTCCAATGAGAAATTAGCAGAGCATGATCAATTGAATTATTACGCACTTAAGCTGCAGAACATGTCACTTGCATGCCCAGTGTTGTGCTGTTGAGGATGCATTAATTTAAATTTTTTAATTCATTCGTTTACAAAACTCCATTACAACCAAACAAGTTGCATTTCATGCTAAGAGTCTTCAACATATTATATTCATTTCAACACACAAATCCGATACAAGAAATTATATTTTCTAAAAAATAATCGCTGCGTTATAGGTTGTAAATAGTGCGAGGCATAACTAAAATTTGAATACCTAATTTTAATTTCATATTAACTACATGAATTTGATATCGATTACTGGGTGAAGCAAAACGATATGATATATTTCTTGGTTTAAAAAATATGAGATAGAATAAAGAATGAATTCTATTTTTTATTTTCAAAATGTGTGTGTCAGTTGGCCTCATCCGTGTCCATGTTTCGTAAACACATTTTTGTTCTGTTGTCTACTTTGTTTATGTGAAACCTACATATTGTGCGTGTCAGGCTGTTTTACCTCACCCTGTACATTAATATTCCTTGCCACTGAAAAATATTGTGTCTGAAAATCCTTACAAATAGCAAACCTCAAAGCTTCACACCTACTTGCAACTCGTGTCCTAGAACCGGCAACTTTCAAAACGTATTTTCATCGACCACTCGTCAAGAACAATTAGAGAACATCGATGCACAAGTGAGAGGGCCTTTACAACGGCTTTATGCAAGTTTTATGAAGGTGAACGCCTTTATTCCATCGTAAAAAGCGAGCTTTGTGCGTTAGTTGGACGAGCTTCCGTTTTACAGCTTCCTCAGTCAACAGTTTCATCAGAGAAGAGATTTCTTGTTCCGGCTCTAAAAACCTTGGACTGGCGAGATGAAAATTTGTCAGCGTTGCCTCCTCACTGATTTTCTTTGTTTTATTGCTGGCAGGAATTTTATGGATGGAGTTATCTGCGACTAAGAATATTTTTGTGCGAATAGTAGAATTTATTTTCTCCAGTAGCTGGAATATCTTCTTCCAATTTATTATACCGGTCTACGTTATGGTGTGAGGCATTTCCACTGCATCTCTCGATAACAATGTTTCCTTCAGCAAACTGCTTCGCTGAAACACATACGACATCACGCTGCTGGGAATTTAAATATTTTGCCATTTTTCTTGAAAGATTGAAGTTCAGGTAAAAAAATTTTCCTCTGTCGAAATATCTGAAAATTTTGAGGATAAGACATAAAAGCCACGCTCTCCCGGCCGCTGAAGCTTTTTCCAATTCGTGTCAATTATTGAAATTCTTTTAAAGCTTATTTATTCGAGGCGTATTTTTGCTTGTTGAAGCTACAGACCCCTGTTCCCTTGAGAAATGCTTGATATCGTGTGCGTGACGTCGTGTGCATGACGTCGTGTGCGTGACCAAACAATTGATAAGCCTATCAAACAATTGATAAGCCTATCAAACAATTGATAGGCGTTGTAAACAAATCCATAATTGTTCTCTTGTGTGAGTGCTGAGACATGCATGATGATCGTACACAGTGCTGTTGTCTTCTTTATAACAAATCTGAAGTGTAGCTGGTGACAGCAATGCTTCAGGTTTTCGACGTCGCAGTTTTTCTCTCAGGGTCCCTTTCTCCATCTTCTCCAGATCTTTACCTCGTATTTCATAGTATAATGGAGGGTTTTTTCTGCGCGTACTATGTCCGCTTGATTACTGTGCACATCGTTTGTGTAAAAATCTGCTAATTAATGGGCGTTTCCGCTCGATAGGACTGATGAAACTCCAAGACATCATTCGATCTCCACCGAGCAAGAATGTGGAGATCTACATTCGCCAAGGCACCCCTGACACCTACAGGGACATCTTGAAGGAGGTCAAGCACAAGCAGATCTACAGCATCATCGTCGACACTGTGCCTGAACACATGCATCTCTTCCTGCGATGTGTGAGTGTTTCCGAGTATCTTTTCAGTTCCGTGTTCTTTGTCACATTATGTGGCACAGTGAATACTAGACTGTGAATGTTGGGCGGAATACTAGACTGTATGTCGCGTAGACTACTAGACTGTGTATGTTGCGTAGGATACTAGACTGTGTTAACGTCCTGAAATGTATAATATGATTTGATCTTAACTTACCTTCGTACTCTGAGGGTAAGTTCTTATGAAGTGAAAGGTTTAGAGTGTAAGAATTATGCATACTGAGTAGAAACTCCCGCACGTTGCAAGATCAGAACTAAGGACAATTCTGGTCTACCGAGAGTTTGATGTTGAAATTTTCTGGAACAAAGAATGTTTAACACATTTGTTGCGATTGCCTAACCGGTGCAAATCTTTACTTTGTACACATAATCACTAAAAGACTTGGAAAAAATTACAGAACCTAACCTAAGTGACCCACCGGTGGGTCGCTTCACAACAAACGTGTTAAGTTATGTATTGAAATATCCTATATTTTCTCAAATATCCTTAAGGCAGGAGGACTTACTTGATCGAAATTTATGTTTTATAATTCCATCGCAATTAAAAATGTACACGAATATAACTAGCCTTGCTACCTTGTCGTGAGAGTTGTTAATTCTCTGGATATCGTTTGCTAATTTTACGACACGATAATCACTAAATCTATTATAATTTATGACATGTATAGTCAATAATCCTGTTGTAATTTTTTGACGTAATCTTTCTCTACCACAAAACCATTCGTAGGAATAATGTATACATAAATTTGTGAAAGTACAATAGATTAAAAGTGTTTAGGAATGAAGCTTCATGTGTTGTTTGAGGATATTTCTTAGTTCCATGTTCTACCTGTGAAGTACCAGCACGTGCTCTATAACTGTCATAGTACAAAACAGAGCAACATTGTTCAGGATGTTTTGTTCATGTTGTACGTGCTCACGCTGTGTACGGATGTTTCTGTTCTCTGTGTTCATGTCGCGTGGGTTTTCATGATGTGTGTTTGTATTCATGTTGTGGGTGTGTTCATGACGTGTGTGTGTTCATGCTGTAGGTTCATGTTGTATTCCTCCTACACTCGATTTTCTTCTCGGTTACAGTTGCTGCAACTGCAGATGAATGACTATCGCTACCACTACCTCTTCACAACTTTCGTAAGTACCTATTGGTGTAAAAGTTGTATTAATACTGGCATGGTAGTGGTCCTGGGATACAAAATATCGCAAATATCCCCCCTCTGTTGTAAGTTTAGGACATCAGGCAGGGCTTCTAAATTCCATACACACATATAAAAGAATTTACTCAATTTCTTGCGCAAAAATTATCATTGTTTAAGTATTTATTATGCGTAAATCCTTGATTTGTTTCTGGTAGTGGTACACTGTAGCTGGTTTTTACTCATCAAAATATTTAAATTATAAAAATGATCTTGAAGTATTATTTTTATATTTTTTCAGTGTCAAGTTACTTATCTTATCATTCCTCGCTTGTTCTCATTTCTAGATGCAGTCGATACTTTTTCTGAGAGCTCTTAAATCAATTTTTAGGGACGTGAAAGAATATTGATCGTTTTTTGATGAATTAATGCGTGAAATAAAAGCTATTTTTCCAGCAGTTCTTGCACGTATTTGACCAAGTAACACAACCGAGCGTGCGTCCATCTCGCTTCTCAAACAACGAGCATTTTCTTGTTCTCTTTGCATATATACGAGCCGAAATACTTCTGTTCTAAATGTACTGGGCGATGGAAGTTGCAGCAAACTTTTGGACATCAAAGGAATGCAAAAAAGTTTGAATCCGTTGGTGATTCTTGGAGCAGCTACAGACAGAATCTTCTCTGGAAACTCCCAATTTCATGCTTTGTGATTCTCATCATAGGCCTCTGAAGCACTAGCAGAAAATGTTTTTCTTCTTTCGTAAGAAAGTGTTAGAGAAGCGCTGTTCTTCTTTTCTTCTTTCCGTTTTTTGTAAAGTGAAGTTCTTGAGAAGCCATCGTGAGGAAATCTCAAGGCCTCAAATTGCATGATCGAATCAAGCCCTTTTGTCACGAGGAACATCTGGACTTCAAGCCCTAAATTGCAAACAGAGTGCTCCAAAATGACCTCACACTTTTGGGGGTTTAATAAAAGTCGGATGGAGTAGAGGACAAAAATGCGTTTTTGCATCCTAAATCTACATATAATACTATTTTTATTTTCAATAAATAGTTTGAAATAAATAAATAAGTAAATAAATAATCAGGAAACAATAGT
This sequence comes from Trinorchestia longiramus, assembly GCA_006783055.1. Classification (NCBI taxonomy): domain Eukaryota; kingdom Metazoa; phylum Arthropoda; class Malacostraca; order Amphipoda; family Talitridae; genus Trinorchestia; species Trinorchestia longiramus. The sequence goes on along the minus strand of VCRD01000708.1, from coordinate 9,349 downwards.
TTCCCGCAAGAAATCTGGATACTTGGTTTGGACTGTCAAAACCATGGCGGTGCTGTGATCATTATTGCAGCTTGTTTGCCATGTGTCTTCATGAGGCGAGAGCATCACATGGAGGAAAACTCGTTCCAATTCCTATTCCTGAATGATGCGTGGCCAAGCTTGTACGAGGCTTGTCCTTCCATGCCTTGCATCCCTCCTCAGACCGCTCTTATTGTGGCTGCAGGTCTTCTACTACAGAAATAATTATTCATCTGTAAAGATATCATTACCATTCAAATTAAGTTATTGGCATTCATTGGACTTTAAAATATTGTGTGTTGCGCTGTGCGTTGTCTTTATAATTTTACACGAAGTATTAGATGCACAAGAGATTATTAAAGCTCGACTTGGGTATGAATTGAGGTGCTACGTGGAGCTTTTTCTCAAAATTTCACATAATTTCATGAGTGGCATTGGTTTGTGGTCGAAAAGGATATGTCATGTGAGGTTTATTTTTATTATTGTCTTCTGTCCTTTAATGAAAGTTGCGAAACTCAACTCAAGCATAATTTTCTTGAAACTTTATTTCGGCGTTTGTAAACTTTTCTCCAAATAACGCCTCAATTGAAATGCATCAAAAACTGCGCTCTACTAAAATTATACAAGACGTTTTGTATTTTTGTTTTTTCCACACAAATTACAATTCTTGCCCTGTGTGTGTCATATTGCTTTCAAAATTCAGCATAGGAATCTAACTCACAAATTCGACAAATTAGAATTCTGTGAAGTACTACAGGCGCAGTTTAACCTTTACGATGAATTATTTGAAGTCAAGAGTAGATTTATTTTACGCTCGTCTCTCGCTCTGCACTTCAAATTGTCTGCATTGGAACACACCACGAGTTAGAAGCAGCGTGGGTGAATGTGTCGGTGTTTTTATCAGTGTTCCTAGAATTTTGATGTCGTAGTAAAGTGCAACCGTTGGTGGCTGCAAATTCCATTGAACTTTTTTTGTGTGGTGTCTTTCACAAGAATCCATACAGAGTAAATTGTTGAATTAAGTTTACGCGAAACAAGCCCAGTTTAAAAGCACAACTTGTGCCCTGCATAATTCTGTTAGTGCCTTTTTTGGTGGCTCAAATTTTTAAAAAACTTTTCACTCTTTACACTGCGTCGCCATCTTTGTTTGGGAAAATGTCATGGTGGGAATATTTTCCCTCCTGTTTTGAGGGAGGGAAGTCATCTGCTCCCCATTCACCATCTGCTGCCCTCCCATTCACCATCTGCTGTCTTCCCATTCACCATCTGCTGTCTTCCCATTCACCATCTGCTGTCTTCCCATTCACCATCTGCTGTCTTCCCATTCACCATCTGCTGCCCTCCCATTCACCATCTGCTGCCCTCCCATTCACCATCTGCTGCCCTCCCATTCCCCATCTGCTGCCCTCCCATTCACCATCTGCTGCCCTCCCATTCACCATCTGCACCCCATTCGCCTTAGTGGGGATAATGAATGCTCGAATTGTTAATTGTTATGTTGTATTACTTCCTCTCTAATTTTATCCTGAATTTTACACATTAAGATTTTCACAGTAAGTTTATGGATGTTGCATTTCATCCATGCTCCTCCCACTGTTCATATGAACTGTTGAGTACAGTTGCAAGCACACAGCCTAGAGGTCTCTGCACCGATTAACATTCTGCATCATAATCAGGAAATTTTGTTGGACTGCAGGGTTGTTCAGGAGACTTGCGTTGGGAAAATGTGAGTTGTGAATCTTTGGTCCAGAGTGAAGTACAGAGAACTACTTTCTGGTGTGCAGGCATATAATGATTATATATAATATTCTTGCTCCTGAGCGTCAGTGGACACACCGACACTACTTCATATGTCAGATGTGGTACTGTAAGTCATGTTGTGTACGTTTGTAAGTAGAATAGAATAGAATAAGGCAATAGGAACGAGCCGTTTGGCCCATTCTTGGTTCAATACCGAAGACCCATGCCGTCTAAAGTAAATCCATCAGTCATGCACGTACACCTTAACCACGTAAGTCAATTTAGTCGTGTGCACACATATCACTCACGCACAGGCGTTTATGTCACGAGCATTTATCTCAATCATACATTAACCTTAAGGAGTTAGGGACATAGTTAGTAGGATGTAGTACTGGGGGGGGGTTTGTAATCCAAAATTTATCAAGACGATTTTTGAATGTGTTCACAGTGCCAGCAGAAAGTGATGCTTGCTCCCTGTTTGTTGCAGGATATACAGACGTTAGTGATGTTTTCTCCCTGTTTGTTGCAGGACATAGAGACGTTTGACCTCGAAGACTTCAAATATAACTACGTGAACATGACTGCATTTCGAATTGTCGACGCAGACCACCCAAACGTACGTGACACCCTCAGGCGTATGGAGAGTTTCCAGCCTGTGGGGCACCCTATCCTCAACAGAAGCTCCGTCATCAAGGTGTGTAGCGTGCCGTCATCAAGGTGTGTAGTGTGCCGTCATCAAGGTGTGTAGTGTGCCGTCATCAAGGTGTGTAGTGTGCCGTCATCAAGGTGTGTAGTGTGCTGTCATCAAGGTGTGTAATGTGCGGTCATCAAGGTGTGTAGTGTGCCGTCATCAAGGTGTGTAGTGTGCCGTCATCAAGGTGTGTAGCGTGCCGTCATCAAGGTTTGTAGCGTGCCGTCATCAAGATGTGTAGTGTGTCATCATCAAAATCAAGTAATAAATTGCATTTAGTGTACCAGAATTCATGTTCAAAATTACTTCTCAGAATAATTATTCTTCAAATTAATTTAGATCACAGAGATGAATTCAATTATTGTACTGTAGCAAGGTTTTCAAGTCGGACACATTTTCCTGATATATCAAAAATGACGGAAAAAACTTCATTAATGACTTAAAGACCTAACAGTTACGCACTGCACGTATTTTTTAAGCACAGAATAATTCTACATCACTTGAATAACTCGCATGAACTTCAGGACTCTGTAGTGCCGCGTACGCCTTGTCACTATTTAAGTCAGAGTCGAACAAATCTTGCAGTAATCTCTAACCTGGTAACAAGATGCAAATAATACAGCAGCAAGGCGGTGGGGAAGAGTATCACTGCCAAGACTCCTCGTCATAAAGTTCCCTGATCTA
>VCRD01000707.1:192812-219305 GCA_006783055.1 Trinorchestia longiramus | reverse complement strand
CACCAGGACTCGCAGCACCAGGACTCGCAGCACCAGAACACGCAGCACCAGGACTCGCAGCACCAGAACACGCAGCACCAGAACACGCAGCACCAACAGCGGTTCAGAAGCAGAATGACAGTAGAGGGAGCAAGGGGATGGAAGGAGAACACAGGTCGGAATTTGGCGACTTTCTCGTAAGTAAACATCCCCAAGTGCCAGGCCTCCGAGGCTTAAGCTCAGCAACTGGCACAGCTGCATGGCAACGATCGCTGTCACATAACGTCAGTCTTCATTTCTCGAAAAAAGTTACGAAACTTTCGTTAAAATTAACTTTTTTACAATGTTTCGTATTTTTTCATCATTTTTCATCGAACAGAAGTGAGTCTAGGAGTTCATATTAGTATCTGTTTAACTAAAAGTCGCGTTCTGGTTGACAGAATGTATTGATAGAAACATGGTTCAGTTATCGAGAAAATAAAATTACGTTTAGATGCTTTGAGAAAAATTTACTGTTAAGTTGTAAACGTTCGAGTTATATTTTTTTTAACGTGCAACACCACAATAATCTTAACTTTTATATCAACAAAACATTGTTTTTCCTTTAAAACCAGTTTTTATATAAGACATCCATCGCTGCAAAAGAAAATGCCCAGTTAGTTATTATATCTCGTGTAAAATAAGAGTGTGCTCTTAAATGTTCCGCCTATACAACTTAGATTTTTTACTCATGACGTAAAATGGATGTCTCAAATTTCCCCATGCACATGAAAGTAAGGAGGTTTAAATGAATACATTATTTACAAAAAAACGCTTCAATTCTATTACTCTCAAGATCCACTGACTATGCAAGTGCAAAGAAACATCATTGTTTCTACTCCCAGATTCTCATTGGTGAATTGTTCAGCCGGCACGAGGACTCGAACCCATCACTACGTGACGTCATCGTTCGCTCAAGCAGCATAACGCGTCTACCCCAAGAAGACTCATCAAGATTAGAATTCATTATTCTTCGGCATTGTTCCACAAAAATGTTTGTATAAAATAATTCGTGCGGTGACTCGAAATCCTAAATGGCATTTACAAGGTGTTCCAAAAAATGTATATATTTTTAAAAGGCTGTAGTTTGAATAGTACCGGTATACAGGTATACATAACGGGGATAACAACGTATTCCAGATATAACCTAAAACTTTAAATCTTGCTCTTTCGAATGAGACTTGTCCCAGCCTCCTATCACCAGTAGTATTCTAACTAGAGCCTTTTAAAAATGTATACATTTTTTGGGGCACACCCAGTATAATAAATTAGTACGTACAGTAGAAGTCTTTTTAACCGGCACCCATGGGACACTGCAGTTACCGGTTAATATCACCCAAGTAACTACAAACAATTCATTGACACGCTAGACATAAAAGGAAAACAGTATCAATTGCTTACAGCAGTTAAAGAAGAAAAAACAATGAATAAATATATAAACCTGGGCTAGCGAGTGCCGGTTTAAAAGAATTCTACTGTACACTCTCAATTTGAAAGTTAATTACACCCTTGAGCGCACCCTGCATTAGGCACAAACTCCAAGGCAGTAGTCACACTTTTCGAATCCCAAAAAGTTCAAGGAAGCTAAAAAATGCTGACGTCCATCCAGAATTGTGTGCTGAGTGGTACGAGGTAGAAACCGTGCCGGGGCAGGGTAGCTGGGCTCTCATCCTTCTGAACGAGCTTTTTGAGAAAAAGCTACGCTTCTGATTTAGAATAAAATCTCGCATAGATTTGTCATCAAAAATGTTGAATACTAAGACACGACAGGGTCAGATGCTGCAAATATTGTCTGATCAATTACTATTGGACCAACACGTGAAAATTCACGTATTTTTTACTAAATTTTTTCCTTTGATTTGCCAGTAGACGGGGGCTCTGCGAAGCAGTTCCCACATTGAAGGATGTGCCTTTAGTATCCACAATACAATGCTTACAATACATGTATACCCTACCGAATTTTCTCCTATCTAAATTCTTAATAGCGTGACAGAGACGGACCAAGCAAGCGACAAACTGTATTATTATATAGTGAAATTCTGTACCAGGTTCACCAAATGCTTGGCTTTGACGTATTCTAAATGTACACAATAAAGTTAATGACAAGATAACTCGACGCACAAAGTGACGCACATGAGAATTAACTACCCCTGACCAATGGCGACGTAGAGCATCAATTAAGCATCAGTTAAGATGCTTACAGCCAATGAGTGTGCGGAAGAAATCTATAATTTCTATAGAAGCCTGACGTTGTCTGTTTGCGCTCATGACGGTGATCATCCGAGATCAGGCTGCTCGTAAATCGAGCCAATCAAAACAAAGCAGAAAAAGTTTTATTTTCAATCCTTCAATTCAATCCACTTTCAATCTTTGAAGTCCATGCCACCGAATGGATGTGAGAGAGCGAGATGCAGCAACTTGATCACTCAATGCTAACTACATATCAAAGAATGAAAGGAAGTGATAGCAGGAAAGCAGCAATTACAGGGAAACGAAAAAAAGGCTTGCAGGTGTGGTGGATGGCGTGCACGGTAAAGCGAGCTGTTCATGCGGTTGAGCAGATAGAGGAAGCCTCAAGCCTTCCATTACACCCACACGCACCAGGTGACTCCACTCATCCCTAGTCTCCCGCCTGCCAGACTGCCTCCCACACGCACCAGCTGACTCCACTCATCCCTAGTCTCCCGCCTGCCAGACTGATTCCCACACGCACCAGCTGACTCCACTCATCCCTAGTCTCCCGCCTGCCAGACTGCCTCCCACACGCACCAGCTGACTCCATTCATCCCGCCTCCAGCCTTCTAGCCTGCCAGACTGCCTCCCACACGCTCCACCTGACTCCATTCATCCCGCCTCCAGCTTTCTAGCCTGCCAGACTGCCTCCCACACACTCCACCTGACTCCACTCATCCAGCCTCTAGCCTTCTAGCCTGCCAGACTGCCGCCCACACGCTCCACCTGACTCCACTTATCCCGTCTCCAGCCTTCCATCCTGCCGCCCACATACTCCAGTTGACTCCATTCATCTTAAGTCTCCAGCCTTCCATCCTGCCAGACTGCCTCGGCCGCCTTCCTCCCAGTCAATTCAATCTTCGCCAGTTCACAACTCATCTCTAGTTGTGACAATGACGGCCTCTTTGGTCATTCAACGCTGGCCCAAGACTATTTGATCTACGAATAATTTCAAATTCTTCTTATACAACCGAACAATTATTTGTCAATTCATAATTTATACATTGAAAATACAGCGCTGTCGAACTGAAGTTTTTTTTCACCTTTAAAAAAGACTTTAGCAGTGTTCAGCAAAGTAAGATTCCAGCAGGAGTTTCCAAGTAAATAAAATATTTTTGTTAGCTTTTGATGAAGGTTTGCTCATTAAATTTGAAATATCGAAACGCACTTAGTGTTGCAACACATTAGCTGTAACGACCTTAAGAAGCTTTCAAGGAATCATATTCGCCGAAGTTTTAGAAATTATTTCCCCATTTGCCCGTTATGAGAAGTCCTTTGAAAGAAAAGAAAAACAGTTTCAAAACAGGACGAACTCAACACGGAGGAAGAATGATAGCTCTTCAATTGTATCCTAAAATAAGCTTCATTAATATGAATCTGAATTCATTCCAATCGAATTGTGGTACACAAAAAATATACATGCATACAATAATAACAGACTACTCGACCTTGTCAGAAGAAACATTCAAAACGCGTAATGAGGACTTAAAAACAATTTCAATCATACTTAATCCTTTCTTATTTACGTGGCTCCTTAATCACTGATGAGTGATGAAAAAATCTAAGATCGAAAGTTTGTATACCGGTTTCAGGAAGTTGCCAGAACAGACTATGGCAATAGAAACGAGCCGTTTGGTTCATTCATGGGTTGCTACCCAAATCCCATGCCGTCTAAAGTAAAGGCATCAATTACGCACCTACACCTTAAGCACGCACAGGCATTTCAGTCACGCACACGCGCCGCAATCAACCACAGTGAAATGTAGAAAATAATGCTTTGCTTGTACACTAAAACTAAGTGGCGGACACCATAACTAAACTAGCTTACACTTCTCTCACCCACTTCACACAATGCTCGTAAAGATAAGTTACAGCACTACTAGATTATTTTCTCAGTAAAACTATGAGAGTTATCCGGTGTCATTGGAGGGGACATCAAAGACGAGATAGTCTCAGTGTTCTGAAGAGGGTGCTATGTTTCTCAAGCCAATCTACGAGTCACTGCAAGAGTATGGATCAGAAATTCAGCTTTAGTTAAGAACTTGGTGAGTAGAGGATAATTCAGTAATTATAAAATTTAGGAATTTTAGAATCTGATTTCGAATAATCGAATATCTCCCTCATAAGAGGTTAACTTTAGCATCCCTTACGCACAGATTGCGAATGAAAATTCTTTATTGTTAGTGAAGATTTGATATTAAACCGCACAGTAATCATTTTAAGTGCTGTGAAATCGATCTGTCATTACACAACAAAACGCAGCTAAATTCTTAGAGTTAAAAATCAACAAAATGCTTTACACCTTAGATTAGCAAGAGCCTCCAGTAACTGCAATATGAATAAGTTCCATGTGGTAATTACGAGTACAACTTCAAAATAGCCACGATTGCGCACAATAATATTTACAAGTTGTGTTTCAGCGTCGATAAACAATTTTCCAATCAAAAGCGGTAAATACAAGAAGGGTAATATAAAAACAACTGAAGCTGGATGGTGGAACACTACAGAAACAACAAAACATGAAAAAAAATATGCTAAGACTTCGGTTTCAACTGTTCTCGATGGCACCCAGTAACAAAAATGAGCTATTTTCTCTTCTCATTCAGTGACAGAAAAGTCGAGTTGAAATTAACGAATCCAAAATGCTAATTTTTCAAGTTAAAAACCTCCGACAAGACCATTGGTTCGGAAAATTAATTTCTCAACATTTCCCTTGCATTGAACTTTGAAACACAGAGCATAAATACAAATAAACACTGGTGAACGTGTACGGGCGAAGTGTAAAAAATACATAAGCACCGCGAATGTCCTCGTATTGATGATGGCAGGCATCAAATATAGCATATCTTGGAATGGCCGAAGGTATCGACACTCGATAAGCTCATGACTCGCACGAGACGCAAGTAGCAATTATCATCAGCTCGTTAAGATGAAGACAGCCTATCATTCGCCACTGACAGAATTATGGTCCCTGGAACGCGCACAAACTGCTGTGCGATCACGCGCACTTCTGGAATGCGAATGTTCTGCTCTTCCAGCCCCGCTGGAACAGAGAGACTTCACCAAGTGCATTTTAATCTCTCACGACATTGAAGTCGACGGAGAGATAAGGGTGAGAGCAAGAGTAAGCACAGAGCTTTGGAACTGAGTCAAGAAGGGCGAGAAGTGAAAAGCTAAATGAAACAATGCACTGAGAGTTGGCGTGAAGTATCACTGACGAGAATTAGTGTTTTCGTTTTCAGTGCAACACATAAATGATAGTGAAGTTAAAATTAAAAGTCCGAAAAGAGACCGTTAACAGCGTTATATCTGGATAAAATAATATACAATTAAAGTTGGACTACAAACCGGTGCAAGCATACGTTCGCAAGGGTATTGTAATACAAAACGGAACCATAATTTGGGAGAAAAATTAGTTTACAGTTACTTAGTGCTAAAGAACCGCATCGTAAGATAAATACGTTGGTTGTAGACCATATTACTTTTCGAATTAACTCGTATTCTTGTTGAGCTACTAAGTGCTTCACACAGCGAGGAACTAATAAATTGCTTACATTATTGAATTTGATGATTTTTGTTGCAAATTACTAACACAGTCACAAGTATCAGTAGAAATGGATAATACGCGCCAGACAAGCTAAAAGGACAAGCTTCAATTCTAAATATAATAAACACAATTTCTTTCTCGTAAAAAAGATCATCTTTGTGTAGGGTGTAGTAAATAGAATATTAACCCTTTCACTACCGTTGGATTAATATGTCCCAAACAAACTTTAAAAATCATTCCCTTTAGTCCCATATTCTAAATGTTTCATTCAAAATTACGACGAAATTATAAAGGGATTATTAAAGATAAGTGGTAATTAAAGCAATATTTTGATTAGTATGAAAATAATTTGGTCGTAAAGGAATTAACTCTGGAGCACAGAACGTGGGTATAGACGTCACTAGCCTCGGGCAAACTACACCTATGTTCAGTGGTCCCGAGTTAAAAACATGTACGCTCTTTGGAGGCACTGCTTGCAAAAAATTTTAAAAACATGTCGTTCCATACATAGATTTTACTTAAACTTTTGAACATAGAACACCGACTACGTTCATAACTCTTTTGTGCAGCATATCATCTTCGACTGTCTAAAACTATTGAACATATATTTCTTGAGGTCAAACAAGAATTCCGTGAACGATTTCGAAAAAAAACTCTATTCAAATCAGAAACTTGGTTGGTAGGAGGCATTATGAACGAGACTGCAGGAGCTTTTGGCTGAAAATCATGACGAAGGAAAGCGTTAATGTAATCGATATGACAAGGAGGGTGGTAGGGGCGAGGCAGGCCGGCAGGAAGCGAACAATAGTTCTGGAGAAGGAATGTAATAACGTGGGAAGAGGGTAGAGACAGCGGCCCCGTCCTGGATATAATGTGATCAAAAGGACGCGAGAGAGCAGCGAATAGTCAGGGTTCTGATCCGAGAAATATTATGAATAAACGCTAATACGATCACGTAACAATAGTAAGAATGTGTATAAAAGGTTTACGGACGCGAGAGAGCAGCGAATAGTCAGGGTTCTGATCCGAGAAATATTATGAATAAACGCTAATACGATCACGTAACAATAGTAAGAATGTGTATAAAAGGTTTATGAATGCGAGAGAGCAGCGAATAGTCAGGGTTCTGATCCGAGAAATATTATGAATAAACGCTAATACGATCACGTAACAATAGTAAGAATGTGTATAAAAGGTTTACGGACGCGAGAGAGCAACAAATAGTCAGGGTTCTGATCCGAGAAATATTATGAATAAACGCTAATACGATCACGTAACAATAGTAAGAATGTGTATAAAAGGTTTATGGACGCGAGAGAGCAACGAATAGTTAGTGTTCTGATCCGAGAAATATTATGAATAAACGCTAATACGATCACGTAACAATAGTAAGAATGTGTATAAAAGGTTTATGGACGCGAGAGAGCAACGAATAGTTAGTGTTCTGATCCCAGAAATATTATGAATAAACGCTAATACGATCACGTAACAATAGTAAGAATGTGCATAAGAAGCTTAGACCAAGATGGACCAGAAATTACCACTATGATGAGAAACGTGTAAAATCAAAAAACATGATCCTAGGGTAAGAGCTGAAAGATCAGTACACGTTAGGAATGACTACAACGCAATTCAAACAGCACATCCATGTTATACAAACACAACGAAAATGTACAACCCTAAATAATTATGTTATCTGGCTCTTTCCACACGCATTGAAGCAATTTCTAGTACTAAGACTGAAGTAATGCGTTGATAGATATCCCTTCAGTCAAATCCAAATCACACACTCAAGCCTCCACTGAAGACAGAATTTAATGATGGCGTTAGTGTACAGGGACTCAACACGAGTGGTGGCACCTCGAATGACCGTGACGTTCAGAAAATCCTCTACGGAATATTCACTAGCGATAGCAAATTTGCTGACGCTACTGATTTCAATCACTTAGAGCGCCCGAACTCTTTTACGGGACATTAAGTACAAATGATGTTCACTGGTTCGCAGGAATAACTGTGTTCTTCAGGAGCATTTGAGAAAAAGAGTATTCGGGAGTAGATTAATAATATCATTGTGTGCTGCGAACCAATGAACATAATTTACATTTAATGTTCCGTAAAAAGAGACCGAGACCGTCAAGTTATTGAAATCTATAGCATCAGCTAATTCTGACTCATTTTGAACCAGCTGAAACTATTCCAGCAAGTCGTAAACGGCGTACTTAAGAATTACCTGGCATGAATACAATGACAGCAGTACAAGGTGTCTCCAAAATATCCACTCTTTGATTGCCTATTACTAGGCAGAGACTAGACTAGACTAGACTAGACTAGACTAGACTAGACTAGACTAGAGGAAGAATATTAAAATTTCATGACATTCAATTGTGTTACTTTTGATTTTATTTTCTTCAATTTAAATCATTGGACTATAATTTATGTCTATGTCAATAAACATCTAAACAAAAAAATATATACGAGTAATGGACAGTCGAAAGGTGATTACATCCATTTGGTACACCCTGTATAAAACAATTTCACACAGAGACAAAGAAAGCTTTGAAGTGCACAAAATTCTCAGAAAACATAGAACGAAAGTCAAAGTAAATTCTTTGTGGAAGAAAAACGGTACAGATAGGATTACGAAAGGAATCAATCGCTAGATGCAAACAACATGTCTCGAGAAGGTTAGCCTTCCTAAAGTAAAAGGATGTGAAGCAGGAAACACAAAAACTTGAGCTACACTGAACTTGATCATTAGACCTGAACGATAGCATGTGGTGAAATTCGAGAGAATGGAATAATGGGAAGCGATGGGAGACTGTAAATGACAACAGGCCGAGCAGGTAGGCCAAAAAAAACTAGTTAGTAAGCCAAGAGAACTAGTAGATAAGCCAAGAGAACTAGTAGATAAGCCAAGAGAACTAGTAGATAAGCCAAGAGAACTAGTAGATAAGCCAAGACAACTAGTAGATAAGCCAAGACAACTAGTAGATAAGCCAAGACAACTAGTAGATAAGCCAAGACAACTAGCAGATAAGCCAAGAGAACTAGCAGATAAGCCAAGAGAACTAGTAGATAAGCCAAGAGAACTAATAGATAAGCCAAGAGAACTAGTAGATAAGCCAAGACAACTAGTAGATAAGCCAAGACAACTAGTAGATAAGCCAAGAGAACTAGTAGGTAGGTCAGCCAAGGAGCAAGGGGTAGGTCATAGCGCACGGAACAGCCACAGCGACGCCGCTGACCTTTCAACAGCAGCGAGTGAAGGAGAGATGTGTAGGGTCACGGAGCAGGCGCTTGTATCCAGCACCAAAAACTTTCCAACCTTTCAAAAACTGAAGCCCTTCGGTAGTCGAGGATTCCTTTCAAAATACATTTTGATGGGGAATGCGGGGCGAGCGTTAAATTTTTACGCAAAAAAATAATTAAGTTCACGAAAAAAAAGTGAGCTATTGATACTTTTGTGCGATCATTTCAAAAGACGCAGTTGATTCAGTTCAGTTGATATCATCTTTTAAGTCAGGAGATTCTGAAGGTTTATACCTAAAATTACAAACGAGCACAATGGTAACCTCAGGGATATTGAATTAAAACAAAAATTTTAAAAGTAAATAACACTACCCATTATTTTACTACACACGAAGGTAACCGTTTTGAAACGGGAGTGTATTACTTAACACGTTGACTCCGAAGTGGTACGTATGTGTACCACTGAGGTTAGGTTCTGTAATTTTTTCAGATCCTTCTAGTGACTATGCGTACAAAGTGAAGTTTTACACCAATCAGGCAATCGGAGTCAACGTGTTAATGAAGAGAAGGCTTCACAGTTCTCTTGCTACCGTGATTACATCTTCATAATGCTGCAGCGCAAGACCTACTCGCTTACACCATTAAGATTTCGTGGATAAATTGACCAGCAAGAACAAGGAATCGAACCTTGCGTTCACGAGTTGGTTAGAGGATTCGTAGAAGAAAAGTAGAAATATTCCCGAATCCAGCAAAAACCTTATTCACTTTCCCTTCTATGATAAGTGCGTCTAAATAATCTTAACTACACAACTATCATAGGCGATAAAATGACAATCTGGGAAACAATGAAAAGAAACGTTTCATAAATCAGCGGAGCAATGTGCATGCAAGACCTCGTACATGCATCACACATCGCGCCTGAAATGGACCAAGCAACACGACCTTCAATTTGTGCGAGTCTGAGAGCAAATTGGCTTCGGAAACATAGACCATTTAGTTGAGTTATGGTTCACAGAGCCAAGTTCTGAGCGGGAGCTACAACTATCTGCCAGCGATAACGACTCAAGAAATCCGTCATTTGGCTTCGTTACATCACAAACAAAAGCAAAATTTATTATACACAAACTTATTAACTTGTTTGATCTCTTAACGATAGGTAACATTTATTTTAGATATCCGAGTGATGAGGTTTTCTCTGAACGCAGGATGACGTCAACGTACATAACGAAATACCACAAATGTTCGAGAGTAGTGCATATACAGGGTGTCTCAAAAAAATGTACTCACCCTTTAACCGTTGCTAACATGCTGTCTTCTTTGTGTTGCAGGTGTGAGGTTCGAACCTTTGCGAACATGATTAAATGTGATTAAAGAATCATGTTCGCAAAGGTTCGAACCTCACACCTGCAACACAAAGAAGACAGCATGTTAGCAACAGTTAAAGGGCGAGTACATTTTTTTGAGACACCCTGTATTAGAAATGATTATAATGTTGCTGAACACATACTTCGGCACACGCATCTCTCCCGCACCATAAAGAGGCACAAAGCCATCCCTCAAACAAAATGGAAAAAATATAAACCTTCAGATATGATGCATGCATAGGAATGAACTACAAATACTTAATTCAAAGTAAAATATTTCAAATAACTACTAAAATTGGATCATTCTCACGGTAGGTTCTTGTGTTGAATTTGAAAGTATATTCATAGTGTCATTAAATATTCTTAAATCCTAATATCAGATTGCCGCTCTAGCATTGGTCAGTAATATTATTACGAATCGTTAATCTTTACTTGTGAATTGGTACACATTACTTAATTAAAGTCCAAGGCTCGTGAGAAGCCTCAAAATGTGTCGCCACAGAACGTGAACTATATTTGCAACGCAGTTCATATTCAAACTTTGCAGTATTTTACTTCACATTATTGCACTCAATTCTTCAACAAAACAAGACTTATTGCTCTCAGCAACGATTTATTCGTCTCCTGCAATTGATTCATTGACCGCGACCGCCTAGTTGTAAGCTATGCCACGCCTCTAGAACTGCTGAAATTACGAAAGACCAGCGTCCAAAACTGACTGAAATTTCCTCATTTATTTTATCCCCAAGAGGCAGCAAAACAGCCACGCCTAAGCTACACAAGACGCGTCCGAGGACGTGGGTTATTTGTACATAAATTTTGTCCTTGGTTGTATGAAGCACCTTCTTGAGGCCGTATACTCTCGCTCCAATCTTCAATCGTTTGTCTTTGATTTGTCTTTTAAAAACATCCCGAGCATTTCTATGAGTACCATCCAAGTCTACCAACTGACTAGCTAATTTTCCTTTTCTTAGTTAAACTGAGAATTTCATCGCAGTTTCGTCCACAACTATTAATTCTACACACCTTTTAAGTATTTATTAGGCCTGCTAAGGCAAAAATCATTCATAAATTCAACTTATAAAATGCATTCTCAATCACTGCCCCGACGTTCAGCATATCAGTTTCCTCACTACAATTTGCATATAATCGTTTAATCAAAATGGGCAAAAAATTTAGTTGCATCTACGAATCATATGTTTTTCACAAACGCAACGCAAAACTTCGAGTCCATTGCATGTTTAGTGCAGCTTACTAGTTGCTGAATGTTGCTTAGTCTTATTTGGTCTTCAACATTCAATGTGAGATAAACAAATGAAGAATTGCAAGTGCGTTATGTTAAAACATTACTCCATAATTTAACGCTGAAATGGCTTCTTTTTCCTCTTCACTGACCCTTAATTTTATTCAAAAATAAGAACTCCCATCCCATTGCATTAAGCTGATAAAATTATTTCCCATTAAAGTTTTGTTGCCCTAAAAAATTTTTCAAGATTTTTCCAATCGTCAAAATTTTAGCACAAAACACACTTTCTTACTTCCTTCATGATTATTTAACTGAACAATTCATCCCCACAGTCACATAAACTGGAGTAGTTAGGAGGTTAAATTTACTCGACTGCAATACACACCGAATGAAGTGGTGTACTTCTACATCACTTCCTGAATTTCCCTAACAAAACTTAACACTTTCACTACTGTTGGGTTAATATGTCCCAAACAATCTTTAAAAATCATTCCCATTGGTCCCATATTCTAAATATTTCGTTCAAAATTATGGCAAAATTACATAGACATTAGTAAAGATAAGTGGTAATTTATGCAAAATTTTGATCAGTATGAAAATTTAGTCTTGAAAGGATTAAGTGCTAGTCGCTAGATTAAAGACTCGTTATATCACTCACTAGAACTGATGTTCCCAGACCCAAAGAAATTAGTCGCCAAAATTCTCTCTACGTCATCAAGAAGACTTCCATATATTACCAGATCAAGTTTCACTGTTTTCGAAACTTATCTAAAATTAAATATACGTGGGTAACAACTGCATCAATCAATACGACCATTTATCCCACACCAAACCTTACGGTGATTCGCATCAAATGTCAGGTACTGGTACTAGAACCAAAAAAAAACAACGAAAACCCGCAGCAAGTTCAGTTGTGGGGTCAACACACGAGTTCTTGGAGTTTCATGGTCCTCCACTTCTGGGAACTGAGTCACAAACACTTTTGCGGCGCGAATTGAGAAATGCTTTTGTTTACAGCAGCGCTATTTATAGTGCGCCCAGCTCAGGTAACCAATCTCGAAGCAAAGACGTGTTTTCGTGCAGGCTTGCAATGATGTCTACGAGGGGAGGCTCCGAGATGAATGAAGCCTTCTGAATGGCACCATTGCTCGCAAGGTCAACATTTTACGGTTCAGAAAGAAATGGGTTCAGAATTCTTTTGCAATTTTCACGGGAGAAACTTTCTCAGAAGCGTCAAACACGTAATGACGTCAGCTTACCAGGAAAAGTAATAAAATAAAATAGTAAATACGGAAGTTAAGCTTCTGATTTAGCTAAGCGAAGAATGGAATGATGGCCGTAATTTTGATTGAACGTATAAAAAATTTGCTGAATAACGAGTTTCCAAAAATTTCCCCACATTTAGTTCACTCGGTTCAGGTGATCCAAGATGAAGAAAAATGAACCATGTGAAAAGCTACGATACAACGTCCTTGCCAAAATTTAAATAATGCGTTACCAAACTTAGAATGTTATAGGACAAACTAACAAAACGGGCCTTGGAGATAATGCTGTACGTACAGGTCGTACTAGGCCTAAAGCAATCTTATCACTGGGCAAGGAAGTCAACCTTCAGACGTCTGGGCTGTTCCTTTATCAAGCCAATAGGGCACAAACGATAAATATTTAAATGAGTTGAGTCTATTTGATTAGCGATTACCCGTGACCAAATTTGTATCTGAATTCTTAAACATCACAACTTGAGTGAAAATGTGATCTTCAAGATTTACGTGAATTTGTAGCATGTGCGCAACATTTTAAGATACAGATTCAGTAGAAGATGCACGAAAACATTCCTTGGGCAGCAACAACACCTCAAGTACTAAGATAAGAGTAATATTTGAAAGCACCAATACACAGAACTATAATTATTTTCAAAGAAAAAGTGTTTCCAAATAATAGACTTAACCATAATTCAGCACACTGAAAATTTTCAAAAACCAAGCGACACGTAAATATTAATTGAAAGGAACTCACCTTTGCACACTGAAAATTTTCAAGAACCAAGCGACACGTAAATATTAATTGAAAGTAACTCACCTTTGCACACTGAAAATTTTCATGAACCAAGCGACACGTAAAAATTAATTGAAAGTAACTCACCTTTGCACACTGAAAATTTTCAAGAACCAAGCGACACGTAAAAATTAATTGAAAGTAACTCACCTTTGCACACTGAAAATTTTCAAGAACCAAGCGACACGTAAAAATTAATAGAAAGTAACTCACCTTTAGCAGTGTTGGGGAACAGAGGCGTTGTAAATGACGTTGACGTCATCCAAAGCGCAGTCACCCGCTGTGTTGATTCAACAATCACGGATCTTTTATTCGTTACTCGACTGCTCACACTCAACACCGGTGGGTGAAACTGCTCGCGTCAAACACGCAATATCTTCTCACACAGATACACCATCTAAACTTAATGTTCACCGAGAAAGGAAAACTAGACTTGCTGGAAACGGAGTTTAGTTCAAGAAACGTAGGAAGGGTGCCTAACATAACAACGCATACTAGGAAAATTTTCGAAGCACAGTCACAGTGATTGATTTTTCAAGCTGAAAGTTAAATTGTTCACAATAGATCTGTTGCAAGCTGATTGAGGAGATCTGCAATGAGAAAAACTTGTTAATAAAACCAGTAACCAGTGGGAGCCTTGCTACAGCTCTATTTTAAATGTCAATACCTATATTTGCGTTATTTTTAAAGCTTTACACATTTTATTTACAGTTTTGCAAGTATTTTGAGAAAAATACTCCAATCTAAAATTTAACCATTGCACTAAAATCTATAAAATAAAGAAACAGGCTCTACTCAAACTTGCTTACAATTCCGTAGTTTGATACACAGTTCAAAGTAAAAATAATTCCGTAGCTTGATACACAGTTCAAAGTAAAAATAATTCCGTAGTTTGATACACAGTTCAAAGTAAAATAATTCCGTAGTTTGATACACAGTTCAAAGTAAAATAATTCCGTAGCTTGATACACAGTTCAAAGTAAAATAATTCCGTAGCTTGATACACAGTTCAAAGTAAAATAATTCCGTAGCTTGATACACAGTTCAAAGTAAAATAATTCCGTAGCTTGATACACAGTTCAAAGTAAAATAATTCCGTAGTTTGATACACAGTTCAAAGTAAAATGATTCCGTAGCTTGATACACAGTTCAAAGTAAAATTGATACGACGGTACTGACGAAATTCGAATCAAAGAACACACCTGGTCAGTCACCCTTTAAAAGTGGAATAAAAGTTTGAACTGTAATATATCACGTTCGTTTTCAAAACACTAAACGAAGAGTATTCAATACTCTTCCCCTGCAATATAATACTTGCAATGTTCATGATGCTCCGACAAAATAATCTCATTCACGTCACTTATTTTACCCACGTATTTTACCACATTTTACTTTATCATTTAACTAAAAAATTATTCTACGTATGAATTTGTTGTCTTTTTTCTTTACTTCCAGGATGCCGGAGTTGCAAAATTTTCAAGGCGAGGTTCAAAGGTTGAACATTTAAAATATCATACTTCTTATTTTTCAGTACGGCGCCCTGAACACAAACGAACCGCGCGTTAAAAGCAGTTAGAAACCAAGTTTATACACTAGCCACTGGCAGACACACATTGTAAAAAAGATTATTTTAAGACATTTCGTACGCACTCAATTTGTTCATTTTTTCACAAGAATAAGTGAAAGTCTGATATTGGAATCAGTTGTCATGAATGTAAAACATGAATCGTGAAAACTACCCAAAAAGTTGCAGTCACTTCACATATATCTTGTTCCAGTTAACTAAAAGATGTTATATGAAGGGTGGCTAAGAAATTGTGCATAAAGATTTATTAACTTTTTGTTCGGATACCAAATCCAGAGATGAAATTTTTGTCACGTCGTACGACAAGCGCGAATTTAATTCATTTTCCCCATCATGTTAACTTTCCATCAAACTTCCACAACGAACAGACCCCAGTGCTCTAATGCTGAGTCTGTTTAATGTGTAATGCTGAAAAAATTAAACATCAGAAAAACCAGGACAAAAAAAAACTGCATCCCATGGAAAATCTGGAAACGAATAAGTAAGAACGGAAGAACTCACTGAGTCCGTCCAAGTCACGGAAATGTGAATTATCAAGCACAACTTCTAACACCTGCAGTGATTCAAGCAGTGATTCAAGCTTGAGAAGGTTACATGGCAGTCACATAATAACAAACAGTAAATATGATGAGTTCATAATTAGTCCGCAGGACTAAAACATCCAGAGCTTAGTGGTATTATTCAGTGACTAGTCTATCCAGCCGTCAAAAATGACGGCATAGATTTCGTGATAATACCCGTGCCATCAAAAATGATGGCAAATACTGTTGGAAAGATATTAAATAAAATTACATATAAGAACGCAATGTAATATGTTTAGTTTTATATATATTTACTAAGGACAAACGTTTTAATCGAGTATTTTTTTATTAATGACAACATTCCTAGTGTAAACTAAGACAGTTTTCTACTGCTGCAATTGACTCTGCAATTCGTGCCCTATTCGGGAACAATGTACCCGAATCATAGGGCAATACCCCGCCGAACTCGGTATCCACGATACGGATTCGAGTATATAAGGCTCTGGATCTCTCTAATTTTTTTGAAAGTGACACGAAACATAAATAAATAAATAAATATGTAAATAAATAAAAAATATACAAATAAATAAATATGTAAACACATGACGGTCATTTTCATTACTAGCTAGTTAATATCTGGCCGC
Organism: Trinorchestia longiramus; assembly: GCA_006783055.1. Taxonomy (NCBI): domain Eukaryota; kingdom Metazoa; phylum Arthropoda; class Malacostraca; order Amphipoda; family Talitridae; genus Trinorchestia; species Trinorchestia longiramus. Next base: position 202,844 of record VCRD01000707.1, on the reverse strand, counting down.
ATCGCCAACTGTCCTATTCGCATTCCGCAGTGGTGCCAAAATATCAGTCGTATATTATTTTTCCCCATTTTCGGTTTTTTCAAACAAACTCCATTTGGTTAAAAATGTAGTTATGTTGCTTGTATCATAAGAACGTCAGCACCTGATAGTATATATGTCAGAGCAAAGTAATCCTAAAAGAACCTTCGCTAATTGCCATTAATAAAATCAATATAAGTTTGAAACGAGAAACTGGCTCCGAGGTGCATGCATTTTTGGTTGATTTGCCAGTGGACGCGGGCTTCGCGAAGGAGTTTCCACATTGAAGGATGTGCCTTTGGTATCCACAATACAATGCTTACAATACATGTATACCCTACCGAATTTCCTCCTATCTAAATCCTTAAGAGCGTCACAGAGAGACGGATTGAGCAAGTAAACAACAAACCGAGTATATTATTATATAGAGGGATAACTTTGTAACTTTGAAAAGTCGCGATTTCATCAGAGTTTGCACACTATTTCGCCAATATTCGGAAAGACTTCTAAACTGTCGAGAAGCACGGGAATGTAGCGTATTACAATTCAGTTGTGCACGCTAATATGACCATGATGTAGCACATTACAATTCAGTTGTGCACGCTAATATGACCATGATGTAGCACATTACAATTCAGTTGTGCACGCTAATATGACCATGATGTAGAACATTACAATTCAGTTGTGCACGCTAATATGACCATGATGTAGCACATTACAATTCAGTTGTGCACGCTAATCTGACCATGATGTAGCACATTACAATTCAGTTGTGCACGCTAATATGACCATGTTGTGTCTAATGTCCAATGAAGGCAAATGAAGGCAACGCGCCCTGAGTGATTCCTATGTAGGAAAAACATTCAGTTTACCAGAGGATCCTTAAGCAATATTACATGTAGTCAATTATATGAACTATAAATCTTAATGCAGCTACTGGCCCTCACGCACAATGCTTTTGTGTATGTCAAGGAACTGAAACCATGGATTTAATTGAAATGGATCTCTGTAGTCAGTTTAACTACACAGAATGACTAAATTTACGATCTTGAAGATAATCATAAGATGACTAGACAGCTCCCGTGGAAATTCCACGATTTAGATTGAACTAAATTGAAATTATTATAAAGATGAATGCATTAAAGATTTACGACGAATTGTTTTGGAAATAAATACTTTGTATTAATTTCATTCAGAACGACCTTTCTACATCTAATCTACCGATAACGTGACCCAGATAATACGCGTTGATATTCCTTAGTTTAGAAATGATAAAATTAAGGATCTATGAAATAAAATACATCTTTCAGTTTTACCGGTGAATATTTTTCATCAATGTATACAGAACTTCCATTCAAAGCTAATAACAGAAAAAATGGCGTGTTTTATCGTGATCCAGCGCCTTTGGTATCCACAATACAATGCTTGGAATACATGCATAACCGTGCTGATTTCAGTTCAATAAATTTTCTTCAGTAATAGATAGAAAGTAATGGGACGGACACACAGATACAGAGAGATGGAGATACATAATCGATTATATAAGTAGAATATATATATATATAGATTATATATGTAAATACAGGGTGGCGCATAAGTAACGCACCCTTTTAAAAATTAATAATAAATAAACTATGAAAGGTATAACGATGGGGATAATTGCAAACGATAGAGGAACTCTTAAAGTTTATTTACACGTCGTATCCTGTCTACAGATACCCAGTGTATATTGCGGTAATACTTTATTTATTATTAATTTTTTTTAAAAGGGTGCGTTACTTCTGCGCCACCCTGTACTGGCTAGAAGATTAAAAATGTCTCAAAACACCAGAATGTACATCGTTATGGAAAAAATCTACAACCGAAGACGTAAAAATCCAGTATTTCAAAACACGAGTGCCACAATGGCAATGAGTGGCTTGCAAATGCACCGAACATCTTAATCGAGAACATTTCTCTAAAGTTCAGATTAAATGAACACGATTATGGATAAATATTTCATGATAGGTTTCATCGTTCTAGCATTCGCAGTCGCGACACAACAGAAGGTAAACGCAGCGTTTTACACTAGAGTTAACACATTCGTAGTCACATTTAATACATAATGTACCTCCAGTGGTTACGAAAAATCAGAAAAAATGCAGTTCCCCAAACAACCAAAAAAACACCCGAGAAACAAAGAACCTAAAAAACTGACTAGTTTGTAATGCATTAGATGTATCATCCTTCCTCTTATCGTAATGACGAAGATATAATAAAGCTGAAATAAAAAAAATTCTGCCAATTGACGTGGAAAACCAGGAAAGGGTTAAGTCTGATGACGCAGCACCAGCAAGAATCAAGACGAATTTTGGTCACAAAAATTCGACAAACTTCAGCACAAATTTTGGCACGTATTTTCTGCCCTGAAACTGTTTCATGCCGCACGCATCTTGATTTCATTTTCAAATTCTTTGATATTTGAAATAATTCCTAAAGCTAGTTGCGTATACCGTCAAAATAGTATTTTTTTGTAACTGTTTTCATGACAAACAGATATCAATCGTAGTAATTTCTTTTTTATCTGTACAATTTACTTGCAACTCATTCACAGAATACAAACAAATGCTGGAATATACAAAAACAACACGATAACGCGAGTACGTTTCACTCGAAATCTTATTTAAAAGTCAAGACAATTTCAAGACCTCAGAAAAGGGAATTATTTCATTTATTTTTAATTTAAAATTTGTATTTTATTTCAAACATATAATTGCTCAACATAAACTCTTCACTAATCTAGCGCATGGTTATTTTTGCCGAATTTTTTTTAATAACGTGGATATGAAAAACATAATTCAGAGTGTAATCAGCTTTTGCATCAGTTATCGGTAACAACCAACAAATATTTGAAAAAAAATCGGATGACTAATAACTATTCGAATTACATATCCATAACTACAGCGCAGAATCAACGCAATTTGACTACAGAATAAGTTTTGATACCGTACCTTAATTCAGGTTTGTCACAGAATGAGTTAACGACCTAGGTTAATTATAATTTTCAAATTCATTTTAAACATTTTTTCATTATGAAAAGTTAGTAAAAAGTTTATACTGCTCTAATGTCTCAGGGACTTTCATCTAAATAAGCACGAGTTCGAGTATTCAAGTTACACAAACAATGTGAAAAAAGTTAGCCTCCGGCAAGCACTACAACGAGAAAAGTGTTAACCTTTAATTGGGTCACGGAAATCAGGCGCTTCGAATAGCATTTGAAACGTAGTCTTGCTGCTCCTTTTGCCTCATAATTATCCACTTTCATTCATTTTCAAATTTAAAGACAACCTTGCTATTAAACAAATCAGACGCCTGATTAGTGCGCATAAATGAGCATGTGAAAAATCCGAATTTACACTACGCTGAAAACTTCGCAACACGTAAATAAGGCCGCCATTGCTAGATCGTCCACACGCGTTTTTTATTCGACCAAAATTGACAAATACAACAATGAAAACACAAGTTCGAACGTGTCAACTTCTTGCTGTTTCCTACAAATCATCGCCTCTGTTCCAGGTAATTTTTGTTAAATACAAACGTTTTATTGAGCTTTCCACCGCTCTTCTGTTCCTGCAGTGCCGCATTTCTTCTAATTGAATGAACAAAATTTATTCCTTGTAAATTAAATAACGCCTCAGGAATTGAATTAGGCTTTTTTGCAAACAACTGCCTTATGAAAAAATTTTCTCCTCGAGCTCACGTCTGTTCTCGCTTTACGATAAAAATTGCACTTTAAAATAATTAATAAAAATGGCAGCAATTTTAAAGGTTAACATCAAAATAAGAATGACGATTTCAGTTGAGAAAGAAATGGAGATTACGAAGTTGGATGAAATTCTTAGATACTAAATACTTCTCAAAACAAGTTAATATTTTTCTCTTTTTCATGCTATATCTTTTCTATATTTTGTTACATTTCTTTTCAGTATTTGTCTTTTGTCGGTGACGTGTAATGAACAATACTAACTTTGAAACTTGCATGGATTATTTATCCAATTATCAGGTTGTCCGGAAAGTTCATGCCGATTTTTAAAGGAGAAAAAGCCAATTAAAGAAGAAAACATTTTTAATCAACCAAATATGAACCATTTTGTTGCAAAAAGTGTTTCCATCTTTCTTTTGACAAGAAAATACTCTCATCGCAGAATTGAGGTGGTTTCATGCCAAAGAATTCATCAGGGTATCTTTTTAGGTCATCCAAGAAATTGAAACTTTTACCATTAAGACTATTCTGCTAAGACCGAAATAAATGATCATCCGAAGGAGCAATATCTGTTGAATATGGAAGGTGGGATTACACATCCCAGCCAAGCTGCAGTAATTTTTGACAGGTTTCAAAAGAAACGTGTGGTCTGGCATTAGCCTGATGGATCAGCCAAACACTCGTACATTTCTTTGGTTACTTGTGATGGATTTTTCCTCGATGGAAATAGAAAAGCATCAGGTGTGCTCTAAATGGAGGTGTAGTCAAATTTTACTTTCCAAACTCAATCATGTTCTTAATAAGCCGAAAGATGAACTAATAAATATCGGCAGGAACTTTCCGGACAACCCAATATATTGCACTGTGTATATTGAATTTAACTCAACATTTTAAAATTCATTTGTAATAAATGACCCAAGTATTTTTTTCAATATTGAGAAAATATTTAATATTCCAATATTTATACCGCGTACAATTTCAAATCTGAATCACTGGTCATAGCAGCCTCGTGGCAACCGAAGTAATAAATATTAATAAACCTAATAATATAATAGGAGTAATATAATTAATACTATTAATAACATCAGTAATAATAAACCCAATAATATAATAGGAGTAATATAAATAATATTAATAACACATTAGATATTAATTCACTTTTTAATACTAAATTAAGCGTTCAGAGAGCAAAGTTCCAGCTTCAATATCGTGAAAATCGTTCCTCCGTAGCCTACTTTTAATTTTTATTCACTTTTTAATGATGAATTAAGTGTTCAGAGAGCAAAGTTCCATCTTCAATATCGTAAAAATCGTTCCTTCGTAGCCTACTTTTAATGTTTATTCACTTTTTAATGATGAATTCAGCGTTCAGAGAGCAAAGTTCCATCTTTAATATCGTAAAAATCAGAGCAATTTGCCATCACCGCAGCTTCACGCTGGCATGACCCCTTCAAAGATTATTATTCTTCATTTAGTTCAGTATATTTACTTAAATTTCAGGTCCAGGTACTTCACTTAATTAAGAGCGGACAAAAAGGTATGCACCAAAATCTGGAAGTAAAAATCTGAGCATGAGATGCAAGGAAAGCGTATGCATATCCTTGCAATGCTCCACACAAACTGACCCACCGACTGAGAGACGCACGAGACTATCGTAATAGCTATTCAAGACACAATATTGCGCTGGCCAATAGTCAGTTCAGTTATTATGGGAAGTTCGACATCTGCAAAAACTGAACGAGTTTTATGGTGAACTCCACAAATGAAATTGAATGCCCGGCTACTAAGATGGCAGGTGGAGAGCGAATTCCTTTGACGACGCGTCCTCTAAAAAAAGCTGGCAGCTTAAAACTTAATCATATTGATTCATCGTTCGGCTTTGCCATGAAGTCAGTAGTGAACAATTCTTAAAATAAAGCTTCCGGAGTATAAAACAGTACCATGAAACGATAATTTTTTGTTAGGGTGACCTGATTTACTAAGCTTCAGGGTAACTGTCACGTCTTATGTACTTCATCACTGGTGATCCCCAGACAGATGTGAAGGCATATTTTCATATTGATTTAAGCAGAAGCAAGGTATACTTGCCCAACGTAATGGATTATCTCTCTGATGCATCGAGCAACATCTCAGACTCGAAACTCAACTGTCCTGAAGATTAAGAAGTAAACTTTCGGTACGAAGTTTCATAATGAGTAGCTAGTACATTAATCAAAGTTGATTGTTATCAAACTTAGAGAAAAGTAACGAATATTGTGTGGCGTTACTGCCAATTATATAGAATAAAAATGTTCGCATGTTCATCAACAACTGTACAGAACTTGCGATCATGCATCTGCACTGAACTTGCTCGTATTCCAATTATTCAGGGCCTCCATTAAACAAGTTCTCAGACGAGCAAGTTTGAATGCACGGATACCATAACGGTGCACACACAGCATGCACTGGCATTATTTTGTAGCAACACTAGAATAGAATTGAATAGAATGAAGCGATAGGAACAAGCTTTTGGCCCATTCTTGGGTTACTACCCAAGTCCCATGCCGTAATTCTAGCCAAGCGATGGTCATACACAAACTGACCAATGCGGCTGCGAGCCTTGAACCCCGGTCTTCTTGCATTGCAATCGAGTTCGCTCACCAGTCGACCAAACTAGACGCTGATACAATCAATACAGGCACACGCAGGCAACTTTAGATTGGAACTTCCTCTTTTGGAACTGAGTACGCGAACTAATCATAGGTGCTACTGAAAGCATACGCAAGGCCAAATACTGAGGTTACAGTTATATCTTACACTAATCTGAAAGCACTACTGTAGCGTTGTATACCCTTGCGACTTCTGCATCCTGAAATGATTGAAAAAATATCGGAAAATTTTGTATTTGTCATTGCAATCTCATCCGCAAATAACCTGAGAATTATTTTTGGTAATCTGTTATGCAAGAACACAATTATGTAATTGCGAGAACATTAATCTCAAGTAACTGATAAAGACAGAACAGTAAATGTTACTCCGCTGTACGGCGAATACGTAGTGCAAGTATGAGCATATCATCAAGTTTCAACTTGAGTACCAGTTCGAAGTTAAAAACAATTTAACCTGTTAAGCGTTATTTACATCATATGAGGTTTGTACGTGTTGCATTCTACCGCCAACTTACACCATATGATGTAGATGCGCGACGGTACCACAGCGGTGGTAACATCATATGATGTTATAATGTTTATTAGTTCAATTAGCGTTGTTATTACTGTCATATGACAATTGTAATGTGACAAAAGTATTATTATTATCGAGTGAGCGGTGGCCGTTAACAGGTTAAGACAAAACTAGAAAATTTAAAAACGAACGGGTGGCAAGGAACTTTTGCCTCCATTGGAAAAAGAAGTAGAAAAAGAAACATGAGGTCTACCTAATTACAAAGTTAAGGAGGGCATCTTAGTGAAAAACTTAAATGCATGGTACGACAAAACTAAGCGCAACATAGTAGGTAAAAATGGATTTAGAACACATTTTATTCATGTACTTTTTCCATTTTTTCGAAATAACGGCGATTTCAGGGGTATATAAGATATTTTTTGCATTTTCGACCCAAATCGACCTCCTCTTACAGTTTTCATGCTAGAACAAAAGTAAATCGAGTTTTGTAACCAGAAAATCAATATCTACAAGCGATTGCGCCCCTTTTTTGCCACCATAAGAATCACAACTAAAAAACCGAAAATTTTTACCATTTTCACTAAGATGCCCCCTTAAGATAACAACACCGTCGTGCACTGAGTATCCTAGATACTGGGGTGAAGTCAAGGATGTTCATCACAGGATTGCTAAATTTTCAAGATAAACTGACGGGCAGAGGCGGCACTAGCCTTCCCTCTCCTCCCTCTCTCCAATAAGTGAAACTCAGGAGTCCTGAATAAACCGTGTCTGTTAAAACTATATTACTCTCTTCAGCGTACGTGCTACCAACACGACACCACATGGTACCACAACGCCACCACATGATACCACACAATAAATAAAACACCGTTACATTGTACATAAAACGCCGCTACATGGTACCACAAGGTACATAAAACGCCGCCACATGGTACCACAAGTTACAGAAAACGCCGCCACATGGTACCACACAATAAATAAAACACCGTTACATTGTACATAAAACGCCACCACATGGTACCACACGATACATAAAATACCGCCACATGGTACCACAAGGTACATAAAACGCCGCCACATGGTACCACACGATACATAAAATGCCGCCACATGGTACACGGAACGCTACCACATCGTACTGTGTAGTACACGGTAAGCACAAATGCGTCACTACTATTCAAATCAGAAATAAGGAGCATATGTAAAGAAAAATGATTTTCCATTTTTAATATTCGAACTAAAGTTTGGCTTGCAGAAAACAATACAGTAAAAGTTTTTTTAACCGACACCCATGGGACTTTGCAGTTGCCGGTTAATATCACCCAAGTAACCACAAACAATTCATAAACACGCTAGACATAAAAGGAAAACAATATCAATTGCTTAAAGCAGTTAAAGAAAAAAAATGAATAAATGTATAAAGCTCGGCCAGCGAGTGCCGATTTAAAGGCATTCTACAGTAAATTGTTTTTGTTGTTGAATGGAAACAGCGAAAAATGAAAACAAAGACACAAGCAATCATAAAACACTCATTTTTTGTCCCAAGTGAATAGAACTATTCAACTAGTGACTTGAAGTTTGACTTCTTTCTCGGTATCTTCTACAAACAAGAAATTCTTACGCCAGTTTTACAAAAATATCAATTTTTAGAGGACGCTCATCTGAAAATCCTACAAGCTTCTGCACCAACACGAAGCTATGAATTCTACTATACAATAATACAGAGTTTGTCGCTTGCTTGCTTGGTCCGTCTCTCTATGACGCTCTTAAGGATTTAGATAGGAGGAAATTCGGTAGGGTAGACATGTATAGTAAGCATTGTATTGTGGATACCAAAGGCACATCCTTCAATGTAGAAACTTCTTCGCAAAGACCGCATCCAATGGCAAATCAAACAAAAAAAGTTACGCAACAAACACGTAAATTTTCACGTGTGGGTCTGCTAGTTGAGTACTAGTGGGCACCAGCATCCTACAACTCCGCTAGTCTTTCAGTGAAAGTGACAACGCCCGCCCTGCTATTCTTCTTAGCGTAGTCACCCTCCATGCGCTCGTCAATTTCTTAGCAGTTAATGACAGCACGGTTTCCTGCGCTAGTATCACTGCAGGTCTAGCATGCATCGTTAGTGTTCTTGGTTGCATGTCAGGCGCTGAAATTTGTGTGACTGCAGAGACGCGGGGGAGCCAACGTTCTTTACGGCTCACTGCAGAAGACACGTCAACCAGAGGACAGTTCTACATTCATTGTTAGTTCATCCATTTAAATTGGGGTTACCTCCCAATGTACAGGGTGTCCATAAAGTCTCTTTACCATTTCAAAAATTTATTACAATGTAATTGATAAGATATTTTTAATCAGGTTTGTTCTATTGTATTCAGTGTTTATTAAAGTTTTTTAATCACATTTTGCATTTGTGTGTTTCAGAGATCCTATTTGTGAAAGAAGTGCTGTTGAGACTTATGAGAGATTTTTATAAGAGACTTTATGGACACAACGTAGTTTCATTCGAATACGAAACCTGAAGTTGAATTGATTCATTTGAAACCTGCAAAGAATATTGAAAGAACTTACGGATCAAAAATTGCACACATTTTAGCCTTTGACTTAGCGAACGAACAAAATGAAAGTGAACTAAAGATGTACAAACAGGAATTGGGATGACTTTAAAATCTAAAGTATTCAAGCTTCATGCGTGAATTATGCACATGATCTCATACAGCAAAGTAGTTCAACATTTATAATTAATAACGTAGCACCATAAGAACACATCAGTGAAGCTACTATGACCTTCAGTGCTTCATAAAAATATAAATCCTAAATGAATCACGTAATCTACATTTAAAACGTTGTATCCTGATACATCAAGATCATGAAAGTATGTGATTTCCTCATTATTGTTTCTAACCTGAGAGCTCAAGCTGCCACTGCCTGACCTGGACTCCCTACGCTGCAATGCGCAGAATTAGTACGGGGCGAGCGAAGGGCAAATGCTGGTCGACCACACGCAAGTATCCCAATTGCTAGCACGAACAGTGAAAGCGCTTCCAACATATGCTCAAATCAAGCGGTTCAAGTATACCACATTACAGTATACCAAATACGCTCATATT
>VCRD01000707.1:161861-183359 GCA_006783055.1 Trinorchestia longiramus | reverse complement strand
AAACCGTATCAAGGTCATCATCAGCTAAACCGTATCAAGGTCATCATCAGCTAAACCGTATGAAGGTCATCATCAGCTAAACCGTATGAAGGTCATCATCAGCTAAACCGTATGAAGGTCATCATCAGCTAAACCGTATCAAGGTCATCATCATCTAAACCGTATGAAGGTCATCATCAGCTAAAACAAAGTAGAGTGATCAGCGAACAAGAGACATGCATCATACTTATCAAAATGATAAGAGCCCCAAACCCCAAATGTTCCATTCTACGAGTTAATAATAATTGTGTTTCCAGCACACAATATTTAAATCAAAATTATGTACCTTTTGCCTATGCACTTCTTGTCTTCCATTTGTTCCGTAGATTGAATTTTAGAGAGTGGTAATGATAATTATAACAATAATAATTGTAATATGTTTGCAGGCCTTGCATGTGTAACTAGAAGATGAGTTAGAGCATTCATGTTGCAGCAAAGCACTTGTTTGTTCTCACATCGTCTTTTTACGCTTAAAATACAGCTAATTTTTTGTCGTAGGATTCGTCAGCTCTTGTTGGTTTACCCCTGCCACGTCATTGTACACTTATCTCTTCCGTACCCATACCTCTAGCGAAACATGGAACTAGAAAATGCCCGAGTTGAAATGCATAAAATGATTAGTATCCAATAAGCATTCTTCTCTTCACAAAGACCATATCTCTGCAAACATGTGTTCCTTATTTTACGTTCCTCTCATGTCCATTTTATTCTAGGTTTATTTCAGGCACTTCAGTACGTTCTTTGCTTACTCTACTTGTATTTCCCCTGAGATGTTGTGGCATTTCTTAGAGCACGAAATCTTAATGCTTCAAGTCCTGACTTAATTTGTCAAACGTGATCAAAGCGCTTTAAACTGTCTTGTTTATACCTAAATAAAAATGCCAGAAAAACTTCAGAGATCAGTTTCACTAATAGGGTGCATAGAAACAAGGCACCTCAGTGTCTAGCTAAAAAAATATAAAAATAGTATAATGATTCAAATATAAAATGCTGGGAAACAGATGTCCCTGTAGTACAGAATGGACTAAAGGCGTCGAGCAGCATCATGGCTTCCGTATATTTTCATTTTCTCTTCCTACAAGAATTGAGGATGAATTTTAGATTATGTGAGTGTCGTAGGTGATGTCTGAACAGAAATAAATCGAGACACAGTATCTTAGGAAAATACATTGAAAAGTTTTTGTCTCGCGTGACCACTCGACAAAAAGAGAAAATTTCTGCTGTGGTCGATGTTTTCGCTAATGCATCTGAACTAATTTTAGGTAGCATTAAACAGGTACAAAAGTAAATAGGAATTAGTAAACTAAGAAGAGATAATAATTTGTTCAATGCATAAAATGTTACGAGTATCGAACTCATTTTCTTTCACCTTTAGAGAACACACTAGGAAAAAAATACCTAAAAATTAATCAAACAAAAACAGAATGGTCAATGGATATTAAAAGCCAAGGGTTAAATAAAACAAGAACTGGAATTTGGATATCGCTTCAATTTATTTCCAACTTTTGAATGAAAAGAAATTCCATGGTTCGTAACATCACCATTTTGGATTGTACACTTAATGCGGCATGATGGTCAGTTTACTTCTGTAACAAAACTTCGTGTGAGAAACTGAGCTTATTACATATAGAGACGAGCCTAGTGAACGTCTCTACCATTGCTTGCTTTCAGCAGTAGCTTTAGTGAGAGAGTTGAGTTGAAACATCAGCCAGAAATTCTGAAAGAAAAATGAGCGTTGTTGAATTTCATTAAATTTCTTAGATGAAAAGAAGCAGCATTTACCATGAAACGCAATGTATTGCATGCTCATTACCTATTAAATTTCTCTATGCTAAGTGCTGTTCTAAAATACTCCAGGAGAACTGTACTGAACAGTTATGTGTGTAAAATGGGGTTGTCAATTGAATTTAAATCCTATGTTTGGACACCGTAGACTAATACGCCAGGTTTATAAGTTACATCTGCCAGAAATATTTTATCGCTTTATAACATCCATTTCAAAGTAAATGATGTTTTTATTTATGCCAGTGAAGTTATGTATTACGGATCAACGAGAAGCTTGAAGAATTTTTATTCTGGACTTTGTGCTTCGAAATTATAGAGCTAAATAAATCTAGAAATCAAATGACTTCCATGGAAATATAAGTTAGATTAGAATATAGATAACATAAAACTTCACCTGCCTATTATTATCAAGTAGTCAGTGTTTAGAGGTAAATCAATACAGCCTTCTTGGTGCAGTAGAAAACATATCTGCTCCTGCGAAGTGTGTGAGAGAATCTCCCCTTTTATGCCTGCTATACTTAACAGTAATTCTACTAGTTTCAACAAACCATTTCAACAAACTTTCCCCCATCTCATGTTTGTGTGAACTGTGACTCATTTTTCTTTATAATTGATGGTCCTATACGCTAATTATGAGCCTCTGCTAAGGAACTTAAAAGTTGATCAAGATATAAAAGAGATAACCAGCGCACTATATAGAACGCTACCGTAGCACTGACACGAACATTTAAGAGGCAGTTATTGCAGTTAATGCTCCATGATTTTTTCAGTTCTGCGACACTTGGTTATTTGTAAAAGTGACGTACAGTATTTCCGGTATGAACTAATTTTATTGTTATTATTACTAGATCATCTGTAGTTCAACTTCGTTCACGACTCATTTCCTCGTAACCTTTCAGTAAAGGGAGAGATAAATGTTTCTTCTTCCACGCTCGAATAGGAACAGTTCATTGTATCTGTTATTGTTAGGAACTTATTCCCAGTAAAGACAATAACTAGACAGACTTTATTTAAAGTGTATATTTATATTAAAAAACGACAATTCAAAAAAGGAGTTCATAGTACCAAACAATTCCAGACATTCATACATTCATATCGTTTTCAGGTGCTGGTTAAATATTTAGGATTTCATAGAATATCTTCCAAGTGTAATTTGAGTCATGATAGTCAGTGCTTGTCCCTGTCAACAAATATAAACATCAAGATTGAGCAATTCTTGAACCAATGGACAAATTTCTTCAGTTTGTACTTATTGTTTTGTATTAATATGTGAATTTAAGGTGAGAGTTCAGTTTATTCATTTATTATAGGTTCTATTTACTTGTGTTGTTAAACGATATTAAGTGAAAATTAACCAAATTAAAGAACACAATTTGATTAAATTTAAAGCCTTAAATCAATGCCATGTCTGGCGTACTTTGTTCTGCTGCACTGACGTAGTTCACTCCAGTAACCACTAATGGATATATTCAACCAAATTGAAAAATATTTCAAACAAATCTTAGAGACTTGATATTGAAATATGTTGCAATATGTTACAAACACACTCTAGCACTCAGCACACGTGTCACAGTGCATCATGTCGGAGGGAACGTGTCAGTTAAAATATGCCCCAGTTAGAGACTTAATAATGAAATATGTTGCAACAAGGGACTTACAAACACACGCACACTAGCATTCAGTAGACGTGCCACACTACATCATGTCAGAGGGAACGTGTCAGTTGAAGTACACAAATGAGCAATAATTCTGCTAACGATATCCAGCAAGCAGCAGTCTGCAATACGGGTGTGTTATTGGTTTCGTTAGGCACACTGACGCAGTACTGCCAGGCGGTGGTCTACGGGTTGTCCTAGAGGTGGTGTCTCGCTGTTAACTTTATGCCGGCAGTGTTTGCAAGAGCTTTGCTACTGCTTGGTGGACATGCACAGTGTACTCAATATGTTGATCTGGTAGTGAATGAATTGGGTAATAGATAGTCAGGATATAAAACACGTGTAGTTTGGTAAATTAATTAAAGGAAATCAACTAACAAAACGAGAATTCAAACAAGATTTGAATACCCGAAGCTTATGCAAAAAATTGAAATTTTATGCGCACATGCTTTGTACGGTTAATTGAATCATTTTTACTTTCCACCATTCCACTATACAAAAATACACAGTTTGTTGCTTGCTTGCTTGGTCCGTCTCTCGGTCACGCTCTTAAGGATTTAGATAGGAGGAAATTCAGGATAGGGTATACATGTATTGTAAGCATTGTATTGTGGATACCAAAGGCACATCCTTCAATGTGGAAACTCCTTGGCAAATCGAACGAAAATAAATACTCGTCGTAACCTTTACTTAATTATCGACGTTAATCTCGATCCCGTGGAGAATGTAACTGACTATGCAACTTCTATTTTAAATTATTCACTGTTATGTTGCTATTTCATTATTAGCTTTTTAATTATTTGCTTAGTCACTTCATTCATTTATTTCATAGAAGTTATTTCTGACTTTCACGTATTTACAACGCTTCCAATTACATCACAATTTATTTGCCGCTACTATGACTGTTATTTGAGTTTCCTATGACGTCGACTGCAGCAGTGTAGGTGCAAGGTTTCGATTTAATTCCCGGCCTTCCGTGTTCACTTTGTCCTATTTTCTCCAAAACCGATGAGAAACTGCACTACAACGCCTAAGCTAAGACTTTCATGCCTAATCCCTATACGCCAATGTTTTCTTCGCTATAAAAGTACACGGTTCTTAGATTAGCGTCTGAGACCCCGAGAGCAAACTCTGTTTGTTTCTGTTTTGGAATGTGCGGCTTCCTGCCTCTCTCAACCTCAGAATTCTGTATGCTGCTACAAAATGCATTTTACAATCCTGTTTGAAAGTTTCGTCAGTGAATGTTGACTAGAATTTTGTTATCTCCTTGATTTACATGACAAAATTATATTAGCAGTAGATAAGAACGACACATAATTCAAGCAGGTCGTTTTACTTGAATTAAATAAAAGACGGATGTCGAGATTCCAATTTTGAATCTGTTAGACATTCCTTTATGAAACTGTGTTCGGGATAAACTTTCGTGCTCACATGAGCAAAGCGTTTGACAGTTTTATTGTTATTGATGGTTCGATTCTTTTTATTCTTTTTAAACACGCGGCGATACACCTAACTTGATGATCTATTATTCTATAGAAGACAAGTTCATTGAAGGAGCGACAAACTTGCTGACGCAGCATGTCTCATTCACTACACCCTGTTTAATCAGCTGTGCATGTCAACAACTATTATCGCATTTTCTGAACTTGCGTTTGTTCGTCTATGCCGTGTGGTTACAGCACGTAGAAAAGATGTTCTCCAATGTGGAACGAATTAACAGGGGTCATATTAGGCTGTAGTCCTCGTAACAAATGACGCTACACGTGTTTTAATTCTCTTTTCAAGTAACTGAAGCTTAGTTGCCGTCGACTGCATCGTACGGTTACAAGGTACGGTTTTAGTTACAAGGTTGCAGTGCTGCACGCAGAAAATCAAATTGTTCTCTTGTTTCGCCCTTCAATACAACAGCGTTTTCGTTGCCCATCTCCTATAATATATTCTACGTTTTAGCAGTCCTGCACTGCATAGTAATAACTGTAGTTCAGCAGACAGCACTGCAGCTGTTGTAGTCCAGCAGACAGCACTGCAGCTGTTGTAGTTCAGCAGACAGCACTGCAGCTGTTGTAGTCCAGCAGACAGCACTGCAGCTGTTGTAGTCCAGCAGACAGCACTGCAGCTGTTGTAGTTCAGCAGACAGCACTGCAGCTGTTGTAGTCTAGCAGACAGCACCACCCTGCAGCTGCTGTAGTCCAGCAAACATCACCACTCTGTAACTGCTGTAGTCCAGCAAACATCACCACCCTGCAGCTGCTGTAGTCCAGCAAACATCACCACTCTGCAACTGCTGTAGTCCAGCAAACATTACCACTCTGCAACTGCTGTAGTCCAGCAAACATCACCACTCTGTAACTGCTGTAGTCCAGCAAACATCACCACTCTGTAACTGCTGTAGTCCAGCAAACATTACCACTCTGTAACTGCTGTAGTCCAGCAAACATCACCACTCTGTAACTGCTGTAGTCCAGCAAACATCACCACCCTACAACTGCTTCATTACAAGAACTCTTCCTTTAGAACACCAGTTCTCACTTCACTGCAGCAACTCTCTGACAGTACACCAAACTTACACCCTCAAATTTTATCTCATTTAACCTGACGCTTTTTGAACTGTTTTTTCGAGTACTGTAATTAGAATCCAGTGTCTCCTCCAAATTATTTTTAAAATAGTTGAGGGAAGAATGGGTTTAACGAACGACATTAGCTCTTATGCACCGCCAATGACGCAGTTAATGTAAAAAAAGTAATATTAACCTCTCAAATAAATTCTACTTAAGCGGACTACTGTTAATGCATAAAAAAATTCATTCAGTGATTACGGAATATCATGATTTCTAAGGGCTCACTTTACGAACTAAGAGCAGAATTCAAGTAGTGCTTTCACTGCAGCTAGTAAACATTCTGAGCAGCAGTTTCCGGTTCTAAAGTTCGAGTGGTGCGCGTTGGTAATGAGAGGCAACGCTGCCAGAAACATCGTAAGCAGAAACAATTGTTCCGCGGCAAAGCGTGCTGAGAATTCTCAAGAGTAAGTAGCAACTCTCCTGCCCTGGAGTTCTGCCCCCGCGGTCAGGAACGAGCAAAGAGGCGCCGTGATCTGCCAAAAATAGTTCCCGAATTTGGTGCAGAACGCAGCTTGTCAAAAAATTCAATGAATGATAAACGCAGAGTTTTACTCCTGGGAATGAATACTAAAAGAGGTAATTGTTTACGCATGGAAGGTGTTGCTCCTAATTTTCTCTCTAAGTAGGACACACGTTCACGGAGCATTGAACCAGTACTAATTTAGGCAGAACACAGCTCTTGGTACGACGCTTGTGAGCCACAATATGAGGCTCGTAAAGCGACCACGAGCTCGCCTGTGCGCATCATGCTCGCCTGCATCGCTCCCCTGCTAGGACTCAAAGCTCTTTATTGTGTACTCTTACTTCCATTCCAGCGTCTGCAGAACCTCGTGCTTGCTTGTGCCTCGTACTTGCATCTTGACTTGATTGCAAACTCGAAGGATGCAAACTGAATTCTTGATATCAAGAAGCCGTCTATCAGCTTGAAACGCTCGAATATTAAACACCCGAATTTAGTGACAAGATTGCAAGAAAATGTTCACAAAGTTCAGGTTTGTTCTGAAATCAATTTTCAACATCAGAAAGTGCATTTCAGTGGTTTGTACACTGAGCACTGAAAGCAGTGTGGCATCTGAAGCGAATCATATTTAGCAGGCCAGGCACTGCCTGGTTCGTTCTGACGGCTTCTTAGGCTTTCACTTCTAAATGTAATACGTGCGAGAAATGGCGATAATGGCTAGCACCCTGAGAGCTAAGGTAGGAAAAAGTGGCTTAGCAGCTTGAGTCAGCCTTCAATTGGCTCTCTAATGGAAATCCAATGGACAGCTACGTGGGATTGGGGCTGTATTCACGCACTGCAATGCTTCCAAGTGTAGTCTGTTATTTATCTGCACATCTTTATTGTTTTATCTTAAATAAAGGAATGGTGACTTATATCATGAATGATTGTTTAATTATCGTACATTAAATAATGATTGATTATTCAATTATCGTACATTGAAAAACGATTGATGATTTAAGTATCGTGCATGAAATAAAGTGACACGGAATGATTAATTATTTAATAATTTTACGTTAAATAAAGTGCCTGTGGGTTCAGAAGCCAAAAAAATTGAAACCTCAAAGAAGAATTTTGTGCACAAGAAAATATTCAGCTTGAGGTACGCAACCCCTAAAGGAATCTCATCTTTTAAAACGATTAAAATTAAATTAAATACGTTTAATAACCGACCTTAAAATAAATAATTAAAGGAATTGACTAGTTTAAAATTGTCTGCATGTTTTTATTAAGTATTAATAATAATAAAACATTTTGCAATAGAATGCATAACAACGCAATGAGCAGGTTCCTGGTTTGAGTCTCCACTGAACACTCGAATTTCTCATACATGTGACGCAGTAAGCCAGGCAGACAGATGGAGCCTCTATCTCAAGTCACAACACAGAAGGACGGGAACATTCGCTGGAAGCATCATTAGTCTTAAGATTTTAACATTAAAAATTGAAAACTAACGTATATGTACTGTGTACCTGATTGCAAATACATTTTTTTTCTCATCATTCTTTCTCTCCGTGTCGCTCCAGGATCAAGCTGTCGGAGCAGTTGGTGAGCAGCCTAGTACATTAATGTAGCCTTAACGTTTGTGCTAAGTAACTCTAGCTGTTAATTTGCATACATCCTTATCACTCACTGCAACCTTGTTTTACACCCTAACATAACTCTTCGCCACAAGCTCTGAAAATAAACACGTTTCTGATCAACGACCGTCCTCTTGCTCTAGCGCTTCTTGCATCAGCCTCGTGAAAATTTGCGACCAACCTCTACTCGTTCATCCTCTCTGGGAGTTCAGGCATCTTAACAGCTTTCTCATATTATTTTTTCATTTCCCTTGGCGTATCTGTGATCGAGAGGGCGTGTGTGCTGGCAGAGGCTAGACTTGTTCAGGGTTCAAGACAGCTCAGATGCATAAAAACGTTTTCCAAAATTGATAAAGTTAATTTTAGGACGTGTTGAAGTCTGGTACTCGAATTTTGTCCTCAGTTTAATGACCTCGTTAGCAAGGTATTCAGAAATTCTCGTTTTTTGTAAGCAATGCACTCGTTATATGAACTTGTGTCTTACCTGAGGTTAGGAAAACACTACAGTATTGTATTATTTTTACAGTACTGTACTTTATTCTGGCAGACAATTGTGGTTTCAGCGGCTTACAAGTTTTAAACTTTCATTAACGTGTTAAATTCAAATCAATGGAATCTTTCCAAAGTTATTTTAATTGATATTAATAGACGAAGTGGTGATTGATTTCATACGTTCCAATATTTACCTCCCAAATACAAGTCATTTTATAATTAGATTTGCTGAAGCAAGATCACCGCAGCTGTTGCGCATAACTCATGCCATTATTCTTCATAAATGACTTCGAGAACTGAACCCAAATAAGGTTTATTTGTACTGCCTCGTTTTATTAGAGTTTCGATGAAATAAATTGCCATAATTGTATGCTGTGAAATATTCCTGGGCGAACCTAGTGAGAAAATATTCTCATCTGGGGCAATTAATAATGAAATTAATCTAGCACAACGCTCAGCAAAAATGTAATCAAATATGAATGTAAAATCTGTGTTTATATTTTTCCAGGTTGGTGGATCTGGAGACGAGTCTCACCGACTCATTTGCCTGCAAATCGTGAGTTTATAAGAAGTCTTATGTTGAATTATTTCTCATTTTTTAGTGAAGTCCTAAGTTTATTATTTTACATTAATATCCTGAGTATCATTTGCCTAAATATTGTTACCGGTTTCATCTATCCTGTGCGTACATTTGGAGGTAAGTTAATGCATGTCTTTAATCTCAGTTTGAATTTATTGAGCACTTAACGTTCTTCTTTGACTTCATTACTCCAAATGTATCATGTGATCAATTCTAATTCTTTTCCTGGTGTTGTTATCAGTGTTGTTCTACTTATTGCCTGGCTTATTTAGCTCGTAAGATTTCCAGTGTTACCCCACTTATTGCCTGGCTTATTTAGCTCATAAGATTTCCAGTGTTACCCCACTTATTTCCTGGCTTATTTAGCTCGTAAGATTTCCAGTGTTACCCAACTTATTGCCCGGTTTATTTGACTCATGTTGTCGTCAGTGTTGCTCCAGTTATTGCTTGTGCAGTGTTTGTCACGGTTGCCCAACTTCTCCAGCGCCACGGGCCTTCTAAACATTGAACTTTTACGTCGAGGACCGCAAATGAAAGTTTTTTGAACACTTCTTGATCTTCTTGAAGACAGACTTTAAGATCTCGAGGGGCTTCTAAAGCTGGAAAAAAATTATACCTGCTAACACGACTCGAATTTCTATTGTGTAATGAATGATATTTAATTTACAAGTACGTGTAATAGGGAGTTAAAAGATACCTTAAGTCTTGTTTCATTTGGCGTCATTTACGTTTATGGAACTTGAACTTTATTGATATGAATGTGTGCACATACATTTGCACATAGCCCGGCAAAACCCACGTTTAATTAATTAGCGAAAACTAGACCGTGGAGGAAGCTGCAGGCCGTGCTCAGTCTGGATTACCTCCTCCATTTCCTGTTCCTGTCCTTTACTTTATTCTCCGAAAGTTTCATGATTTTCTTCCCTTGCATCCGCCTGAAGTCCGTTTCACGCATTTTAGGGACGGTATTTTTACTAAGTTAATTTATAAGACAGCAACTTGGCCAAAGGATGTCTCTAAAGAAAAGCGTTAAGAAGTTCCCACAAAATGTGTTCCAAGAAGGCATTTCTTTGCTGTGGAAGCTGTGCAAGAATTTCCCTTCACAGACCAATTAAAATGCCTAGAATTTCCTGCAATTAGATTGTGGACGACGAGGCTTAGCCCTAAAGTGCACTCGCCTGCTTCCGACTGGCGGTACAATGAACAGTTTAATGCATGACTCTCGTACCGCATATTAGTTACGAAGTTTTCTGGCAAAAATGCTCAATTACAGAGGTTGTCAAGTGTAAGTTCAAGTCAGGAGCTTCTACGCAGCGTAACTGATTCGCTAGTTCTCATGGTGCATGGCTAGCTAAAAATAAAGTTTTTAACAATGAAGTTTATGCCTTAAGAAATGTTTGACAATGTCCGACATACTCGTGTATGTCAGCATGACTAGTACTAGTACTAGTTTTTCCAGTGCTTTTGGTTGAGATGAAATGCATTATGTTATTTTAATTCGGACAGTACGAATTAAGACGAAAATAATGTGTCACTCGTTTTCATTTTTAATGAATTAAAGTGTCTCTTGCTGTACAAAATGGATAACTTCAGACTAGGAGCATATTTCCTCATACACACAAATTCTAACCTCGGCAGTGGGCTACGATTTAGAATTTTGCGACGCAAGTAACGGTTCGATTCGAAAAATGTGTACAAAACAAGAAAACAAATTAGAGCACAACTCAATACGCCAGTTTTTTTAACCCCATGTAGTTTATGTGAGAAGAAGTATCTTCTAATTCTCTTTTCCAATCGCTGTCAAGTATCCAAAGACAATTTCACGAAGTACATGTTATTACAAGCACTCAGATTGTTGTTTCACTATTTATCAAATAAAAAATTCACCTAATCATGTAATCAGAGTAATTTTCAACTTGCATTTCATTTATTTTCAATGCTCTGTTCTTTCTTCAATGAAGTATTAGACTCCTCTGTACGATTGAAATGTCACTCATGACATTACTCTACTCTAGTCTGATGTTTTCTTCAGCGGCTGAAGCAGTAATGCCTAATTTAGGCTACTGCCATAAACGCATTCAGCATTGTGTTCCAGTAAAAATTGCTAAGGACTGCAAATAAATGTATTATATGGAGGTATGCTTTAAAATAGTCACATTCCGGACCAATATTTTGATTATAATTGAACGACTAAGAAGGCGTCTGTTTCGAATCCCATCCAAAAATAGGTCATTGTATGTCTGACATCATAATTTGCAAGTTAATCGTCTGTATTTGAGGATGGTCTGTGAGAGCCCTTCTAGCATAGCAATATTGAAATCTAAACAGTTGTTTTATAGGATTTGTAATATGTTTTCCCATTCATTGGTGACAGGGAAGTTTCAGTATGATGCCCATCGCAAATGGGTAATTACAAATATTACTGAAATAGTTACCCGCTTCATATTCCAGTTTAAAACAACTTTATGCAGGACTAATGTAACTTCCATTAACTTTTTAAGAATATTTCCAGGTAATTGTATGTAGATCCGTGTTTATGCGATAACGTAGTTAGATTTGGCTCGTAGATGATTACATGACGTTCGAAAGAAAAACTGATAACGCCTTTTGTTTTCTCCGACGTTTGCTCGACACATTCTTCTCCATGAATTTCTTGGGAAGAAAAACTCACCTTCTCCAGTCGCAGTGTTGTGAGCACAGGTCGGGTCCAGGGTGCCCTGGGACTTATTATCTCCAGGGTGGGAAATTCTAGGAGACTGCAGCCAGCCATCCAAGGCTCCTCGTTGGCAGCACTTCGTAGTCAGGCTTGTAGGAGGAACTGGGAGGTGCTCGAGGCTACGGAAAAGTTCTGAGTTGCCGTAGGTCACGCTCAAGAAAACACTGCATCATCTGAAGTACGGGGTTTTGTAAAAAACAAATAAGAGAAAGTGAAGCTAAATGGTGTCTCATAAAGTGTCTATAAGTTACACATGGAGGTGCCAATCTTCTTGTGGTTAAGAACCAATCAAGTAATGTCGCTTTATCAAAAGATATAAAAACAGCTGTATGAACATTTTAAAGACTACTTTACTGACGGAAAGCTACTGACTGCCCAATAAGAACCAGGCTATTGTGCAACATTAAAGTTTCATCATGTTTTTCTAAACATCCCACTGTCATGAGTGAAATTTTGTAAGAATGTCAGCAGTACAAATACTTTATCATCAGTAAGAGACTAAATTTGTTTGATTGCCTACTATGAGCTACATTTTTTTAATTAGAATATTTATTTTCTCAGCTACTGAATTAGATGCCACTATGATATTGCCCGTGGAATATGCATTACCTGACAATTTGAATTTTAATGTTTTAAAAGCATTTGTAAAAGGGGATGTGGCAGCTTAGATGTAAAGAAGGACGTTTTGTTGGCTTTGTTGAGTTTACACAGTATGATATATGATGATTTCTACGCATGTGTAAAGGCAGGTCTGGTATTTTTATGCTCTTATTAAACTGTGTACAAAATTGTATTGCAAACAATAATTTCAGAAAAAAAAATCAGAAATAAGTGTTGTCTTCAGAATGTCCTCCTACGTAAACCAACATGTTTGTGCATTGTGTTTCTGCAGAAAAGGACGTTTACATTGCCAGCTCTACTAGTTTAGTTCTACGAAAATTCCCGCATCACTTATTATTTAAACCCCAGAAAATTGCACACAAAGTGTTCATGATTCAGCACAATTCCCATATTTTGGGTAATATTACTATCCGTTAGTCTCACAATCACTTCCATGTGAAGCTCTGTCTTCCTGTGTTGCTCTGAAGACAATTGCCTCGTTCCTATACCGTATTTGGTCAACAAATTTTTAACGCGTAAATCACAATCTTCAAGTGGTCAAATAAGGCTACATGTCCTTACTTCTTTCACTGGTATGATAACTGTTAAGTATTTCTATTAATTTATTTCATTTTCTTAAATGATTGTGTTTTACGATGGGGAAAGTTAACAAGACACAAAGTTGTGATGCGGCACATGCAGTGCGTTACTAACGGAAACATTCGTGGTAATACATCTTTCTCAAATACAGTTCCAATTGTTCACAGCTTTTCAGTATGAAAGTATTTAACAGCTGCTGTAAAAGTCAGGAATGAGTATCGGAGAGAC
Source organism: Trinorchestia longiramus (assembly GCA_006783055.1). Classification (NCBI taxonomy): domain Eukaryota; kingdom Metazoa; phylum Arthropoda; class Malacostraca; order Amphipoda; family Talitridae; genus Trinorchestia; species Trinorchestia longiramus. Next base: position 169,967 of record VCRD01000707.1, on the reverse strand, counting down.
GCTCCAATAATAATAGCAGTAATTTTAAATTGTAGCATCTTCTCTTTAACATTTCGAATGACTTCTGTACGTACGCTACTGAAAACTGATAACTATATATTGAAAATATGGTCCCACAGTCAAGGAGGGCTGCTAATTACTATGAAAGAGTTCGTTGAGACAGAGGTGGTTCCAGTTCTCCATCCCCAACTTTCTTTTCACGCAGTCTAGCCAAGAATGAACAGCATTTATGATGCAGCGCCAGCACAAAATGCCTTTGGCTTAACAGGACTCACTGCTGCTGGAGGTAGGATTTTCACATTAAGCAACCTGCCACAGAGAGCCAGACTCTGTAACGTAGATAAGGTAAGATTGTACTGCATTTAAGCAGAAACTGAGCAAGAATATAATTTTCTTCTGCTCAAACTAAAAAAAGGAAATGTTTGTTGCTACTCATGAGATCATATCGTGGGCGCCGATAGAACAGCTAGAGATGCTATGTCGGCTTTTCAACGGTTGAAAATTTTTTGTTTGTAACACAAAGCGAGTAAGGAACGTTTAGTTAAGAGTGAAAAAAACATGATGGCAATATAAGCTGCGAATTTTTTAGCAATCCATTTGAAAGATTTGGAGTCCACTGATTACTTCTAGAAGAGCTTTACTAAGCACATCATCTAATTAATAACTGGTAAACGATTAGGTGCTTTGTGATCACTTCAGTAATTGCTGGCACCCATAAGGCAACAATGTAAAGTGAACACAGCTCTCGCTCCCTCTTTGTGTTGCTCCCTGTACAGAAGTTCAAACACAGAGAAACCAATCAGGAGCGTAAATCTTACAGCTTATGGCGGTTTTGCAGTTATTTGGTTTTTGCTCTGCTTCGTTCCCACATTTGTTTATTCAGTCATCGTTGCTTACACCTCGCCTGAACCTTGCAAATAGGGGTTACACCACTGAAGGCTTCAATTAGTCTGCATGAGCTTCCATGTTTTCTATTTCATACCCAGTATAATCCTTTCAATATTTTCGTTGCAGAATAAAGCCTGCATCAGCGCTAGCCAATGCATCGGCTGGAAGGATTTTATCTTGTTGTGATCAGTGATATCAGCCTTCATGGAAATGGCGGCGGGTCTTGCACAATCCTCTCATACAAGGAGAATCAAATGGGATTGAAGTAAATTGCTTGGCAATATATGATGGGAAATCCTCAAATATTGTCGAAGGAACAAATGACGGTAGGTCTCCGTGCGGTGTACTGGAATAATTCCGGAAAAGGGATGAGTTCAAATTATCTGAAATCTTTTTTTACAATTTGTTTGTTTGGGAACCGAATTTAAAGAAATGTACTTTCCTATACAGTCGTGTTCTTTTTAGATGTACTTGCTCAAGAGGTATACAAGCTTACGAATCTTCTTCAAGAAGAAGCTTTTGAGTGGTTGTGCAACCGTCTCAGCACCGCTTTCTCCACTTCTTTGCCGTAAGAAAAGAATGACTTTGCAAAGCATCTTTGAGCTCCGGATTTTGGTGCAAGTTTCTGGCTGAGTAAAAACCTCTGATGCATTTTAGTCTCTGACTCACCTTCCGACAAAAAAAAATTGGATCACTTCTCTTCGTTTCTTTTCGGTGCAAACTGCTCGTGGAGCGGTCGGTCGTGTTCACACTTGAATAGCGTCTAAAAAAACAGGCTGGTTCAAGCTCAAAATTACGACGTGACCTCAACAGCATCAACTACTAGCGCACATGACTAGAATATGCCATGACAAACCTAGAGATATATTATCAGTTCTTCCAAAATAATGTACGAATGTATGTACGAGTTCATTTGACCGGGCAATTTTACATCAATGATAATTTTTTAAAGTTATATATTTTAAATTTTTAAATCTGTAGTTAGAGTAACATTATACGTTAACACAGCCACTTTAATATAGTAAACGATATTCATCGAGATAACTTTTTTGCAGAGATTCGAAGTATAATTGCTAGTTTTGTACTCTTTGTCGTCTGATTTCACGTACGACAATTAACTATTTCAACTTTCAACTTTTGGAAACCCACGGTGCTAATTCGTACTTCTACCGACCGTCGTGTTAACTGCAAGCGAAGTTAACAACATAGCGACCAAATTATGCTCTGACTGAACTATTGAGTAAATTGCGCTTCTATTGCGTAAATTGTCCCTCATCTTTACTGGTTTTTCATGTAATTTCACTTGACATTGGAATGAAACCTGTAGAATAACTGATTTAGTTCTTATATACTTTAGGAATGAAAGTGGTCCTTGTACGGTTAACTTGCATGCTGTGAACTCGATCATAGCGAGAGGTGCATTTGGAATACAAAGGGGTAAAAATTGAAGAAGATCCAATTCAATTGCAACATCAGCAGCTTTGTTAACGCTGAGTTTAGTTTTACTATCTGAAACCCTGTCGAAAAGCAGTTTAGAAAAAAATTTGAATACCTGAATATGCAGGAATAAAACGATAGCAGATGATTTCATTTCTAATTTTCGGATGAAAAATTTTAAGAATCCGCAAAAACATTAACGTTTTGGTTATATTTCCTTTCTTTTAATATTTGCACAGCATGGATGAGCTGGAGGGAGAAACTGCGAGTTGAGCTTTCACTGAAAGTATCACTGACGTTTTCACGAGAACACGGTCGTGCCTCCAGCGCAAAAAATTAACGAAGGTCTCGAACGTCTGCCGGTGGAGGCAGATTATAGACATCCCGGAGTGGCCGTGACCCTAGCGCGCAGACGTCAGCATTCTAGACAGGATCGTAAGACTGAGAATTGCAAGCGGGAATTGTGGGAGCCGAGGTCGTCTCAGTCCGAACACCGGTGGAAGGCGGTAGAAGACTGCTACGGAAGTTACATGACATCTAATGTAGAGCTTGTGATAAAAGTGTTCTGGTCTTACGATTAGGGTACAACATCTTGAAAAACTTGTGTGCGCCTGGTGCCAGTAGAACAGAATCACGAAATGCGAGCTAAATTCAGTGGATGGAATTATGTTTGGTGAGCTCATGTAGGATTTTGTTTTAAAATGGTTGTCTGACTTGCACATTCTAAGCAGTACGCTTTCGTCTCATCCATATACTGTCCTGGATTTACAGAAATACTTTTAATCTGCTGATCAACTGAAAAAAATGATTTCGGAAATTTTTTATATAGGAAGACCGCAGTAGGCAGTATTTAAATTTACAAAAGTATTAAGTGTCTTTTATAAGTTACAGCAACACCAGAAAAAGGAACAGTACACTTTACTAGATATTCTCAGACATAGCAGATCTAGGTACTGCAGTAAATATTCCTCCCTTCATATGAAAGCCACAAATTTAGGTTTTAATTTTTCCTTCTAAAACCTTCCGTTTGAAAACTTTGATGAGGGGAGACCCATTAAGTTGCCTGAAGCTACTACTCTTCAATCAACTAATGGAGTATAAAGACTACATGGAAATGAACTTGTGCTTTATAATACGGTCGGACCACAGTGTAAGGATCTAGAACGTTTTAGGAGGCAAAGGTGTAACATCTTTCCATGGACAACCGAGACTGTTTCGACTTGCACATTTTCAAATGAAGTATTGTGTTCCTTTAGAAATAATCTTCGACCGATGGTGTCTATGTTCGCTACCACGAGACTATTATGAGCTTTCATGGTGGCTTTGGTGCCTGGTTGGTGTCGCAGCAACTCTCCAGGCACAAAGGAAATAAGCTCCTCCTTGTAGGAAATCGAATTTACGGAGCCTGATGAGCTCGACGATCTGTAGTAATGACGAGACAGTTCGTTCTGAGCAGACCATCCGCTGGTAAGAAATACAACTGCACTCAGCTCTACTTCCGACACTCTTCTTTTGCGAAGGACCCAGTCTCTAAAAAAATGCTCACATCAGTTGAGAAATGAAATGAATGATAAAAAAATCTAGAGTGTTTAAAGAGGAGTTTAAGGGAAGGAAACCAGTGGAGAATAAATAGGTTTGTATTTTATACTTTGATATCTATTTTAAGTTCACAAATTAGTTTGAAGATGAAAGGGAAACATGTCCCAAAGTCAGCTCATTGTAGAAGTTTTTTGAAAAAAACTTAGTTAGTAAATCCATAAAACATATTCGGCAAAGTTGTTGCACATGACCCATCCATGAAAAAAATAGAGACTACGCTTGCATTTCTATACTATGCTGGCAAGTTGAATGAAGTAGGATTATGATAGACAGCAAGAGATCATAGTTGATTTAAATACAAGCCACTGCAAATCCTGCTACTGATAGAAGAAGCATGCTGGATGGCATTATTACAGAGGTCTCTGTACTACGTCCAAAATATTACCAAATCAGGATCCTATCGCTCCCTCCTAAACTTAATAATAAAAAGAACGGCAAGCAGTGAATTTGTTTTATGAAAGTCATAAATCTATTTCATTTTTAAGGGAAAGAGACGAACGTGTGACATGAAGAGTTTGAATGAAATATTTGTGATGCCTTTTTGAAGTGTGTTCACTTTAGTCCTAGCAGTGAAGTGGACATGTTTATAGCGGTTTATGAGAACTAGAGGCAAGATATCTAATGTTTTAAGCTACACAAGGATATAAACCAAGAACAAAACTTCAACTTTTTATAAGAAATTCCTTTTTCTTAAATCGGTTCATGTGTTTTTCGTATTGCAGATTTTTTCGATGCGTAGGCGTATAATCGATGAAAAATAAATGTAGTTTTGTAACACGAGCATTTTCTCTGGCTGAATTTTCTGCCGACCTGCCGGAGAACCGTTGAGAGCTCGATGAGCACACTGTCATGACCAGAAATCTTGAAACAAATTGGCGCGCGTTCATAACGCTGACGGCGGTTGATTTATAGCGACTCTCGCATCCCTGACGCCAGGCTTTCATAAATTCATAGATTTTCAATGTACAAGTTTATTGAAAAATTTACTGCCCCATTTGAGGGATTGTTCGTTCGAAATATAAACCGCTTCCAGCCGACGAGCGGACGAGGCTGAAAACTATAAAAAATACGCTATATTCTAAAGCAAAGCGCTTTGAAAAAAGGAAGTGGCACCCTGTACTTCTTTTGTTGTCTTTTGCTAAGTAGTGAATGTAATCAATTAACTTTTTGAAAGAAAGCTGTCATGTTGAACTAGGGTGATATGTGTTGTGTTCAGCTTGATGCATCGAATTACACTGTCGGTTCAACAGCTGGACTAAATTTAGCAGCAATTTCAATGTCTTTATTTTCTTAGCTTCAGACGAGGGCAAATTGATCATGTGTGCTCAGAGTTTTTGTAGTTTAGAGCACAAACACAGTTTTTGGGGTGGTCTATTGCGGCCGTTGTGTTGATGCCAATGCCAAAGTAACAAAATTATTTCACTACTGAATTTTTTTCTATATACTGTACAGTTTTCTAAAGCTCAGATTTTGATAGTCCAGAACAAGTATAAATATTTACATATATTACATATGTAAATACATATTAGCCACATACATATTAGCTTTCAAAATCAAAATTCGATTATAGTTCAGGTCATGACTATCCATCCAGACAACCACTGAAAATGAAGGCATCATCGTTTTCTTCAGTAATTTTGCCCCACTTTTTCCAAGAGAGCGTATCAAAGAGACTTAAGACTAATTATCTGGTAAGCAAACGCGGATTCTGAGATAGGCTCTCAGAATCCGTGTTTGCTTGATGCATAATCTGTAATTAACTGTGGTTTCTGAGTTAACTCAGGTCTTTATCTTCAGTATCTGTTAGGTCTCTCGTGTTCAGAGTTTTTCTGTTACTGTGAGAAAGTCAATAATGCCGCATGAATACGCCTTGCTATCGGTCAATGAGATGTTTCATTAGTGCTTTCTTACTTTTTTCTCATAGAAGACTTGTTCAATATACCAGCTAAAACTGAATGATTTCAGTTTACAATATTTCTCGAAGTGTCACATTGAAATTTCTTGCCATCTCCAAAACAAGTGTTCTCGTTTCTTAGGTTACACCTTCAATTACCATTCATTCTGCACTGTAGCCACGGGACCAAGTGGGTTGGGCTCTCAGATAGCTTTTGCCACGCTGCTGTAGGCTAACCTGAGGGGGATTAATATTTTATGTTGTTTCCCATATTCTATTTGTGGCTGGGATTTTTGTTAGTTTCTACAAACGAGTTGGGATGTTTCTTGTGGTGTTCGTAAGTGTCGAAGAGAAAGCTCCTTCATACCAGCACTCGGGGATTGCATGCCAACTTGGTTGATTAAGCCATAGTCGGTTCAAAGTTTCAAGCTATGTTTCAAGTTGAAGCTCTGGTCTCACATCAAAGACACCTGTTTGAGTTTAGGGTCCAGAATTGGCCACCCTTTACGAGTGATGAAAAACCTACGCTTTTTCTCTAAGGGAAGATATTCCTAATTTCATGCTTCAACTTCTGAGTTTGGAAAACATCGCTCTTTCGATGTATGAAAACACTAATAGTTTTAATAATAAGTTTTCACGGTTGATATTGTCCATTCGATGTACAGCTATTTCTTGGGACTTATAGCTTATAATCTTATGGCAGTTAGCCTCTGTATTCGTCAGAAGTTTCTAATTCACTGAACTTCAGTCCGTTTTTTCAGATTAATCGAAGTTGCTGAGTTGTACAACAATTTCTGTGGTTGAATTCAAGTAGACAGAGCTCTTCTCGCCTGGCTTGTTGCCATTCTCGATTGTCACATCCTAAATCTCTTTGTAAAATCTTGCTTTGAAGTACGAATTAATTCAGTTATCAACAGGAAGTCGGTCGTAGGCGACAAATCGACATTTTTTTGGCACAGTCATAATTATTTCAAGACTAAAACGACGAGTTCCGACGAGTTCTATGCTTCTTAGACTTTTTACTGTACGCAGAGAAGATTTTAAGAATCATGTCACTTAAATCAGGGGAATATACTCATTATATTATTTGGTACCTGTGTCCGTCAAATAATTTCATTATTTCTGCAACGATACTTGCGAAAAATCATTTTTCAATGACTCGCCCCGAGTTAAATTTCATTCGTGTTTTAAATCTTGTGTAAGCTGATATTGCTTGCACTACCGAAGAACAAAATTTAAATATGTACCGACTATGACGCCGCTAGAAGTGGCCTGTCGATGCACTACGATAAAATTGGACGACCTAAAAGAAAAGTAGTTGTAAAATTAGCGACTGGTAGGTTGACTCAAATGACTAAAGTGATGAGAACTGAATACACAAGGAAATCCCTCACATAGTCATTTGTGACTCATGCAGGCATTTTTCCAAGCGTCTTCAGTTCGTTATCCACGCAAACAGATGACATGTTAAATAATAGGTACTAATTTTCAACTGTTACTTATTTAACTACTATTTTCATTTCGTTTCATTGATATAAATTTGTTTGTTTAATAAACATGGGCTCTAATAGTAGTAACGTTAATTATTGACAACCCTGTATGCGATACGGGCCAAAAAGTGTAGATGAAAGTCAAATTTAATTAATTTGAAATGGCTCCATATATTTATATTCTTTCGGTTTCACTGGTAAAGTAAGACTGTATGACGTTTGGTATTTGTTCAAACTTGACGCCTGTATCTTCATAGTACATTCAATCACATTAATAGTAAAATCTTTATGTTCTCAGCCCAGCAAATATGGTGATGTAAACGCAAAAAATCAGCCAAGAAAGAAAATGCTTTTATTTTGGTGATAGATAAAGGCTCTCGTGTTTCAGTGGGAAATAATAGATCATCATTTTCGTTACTGAAAATGAAAATTTTCCCTCAAATATCTGATTATTGTCCGTGCATGAACAACGCATTCTTTAACTCAAGTCACTTCCATCCAATTAGCTACGTCCTCAACACTCTATTATTGGCCCGCTAGATCAAGCAGCACATCATGGAGGCATTAGAGAGAGGCGTCAATTCGTCAAGACTTATCTCAGATCCTGCAATGATGAGTAGCTGGATTACTGGACCACCTGCTGAGCACCTGCTGTGTGGTGGTAGCTGGGGGAGCATCCTGCAATGCTGGATTACTGGACCACCTCCAGAGCACCTGCTGTGTGGTGGTAGCTGGGGGAGCATCCTGCAATGCTGGATTACTGGACCACCTGCTGAGCACCTGCTGTGTGGTGGTAGC
>VCRD01000707.1:135500-161245 GCA_006783055.1 Trinorchestia longiramus | reverse complement strand
GAACGTCATTTTGTTCACCTTATTAATTAGAAAGCCAACTCACAATCAGCGTCTGAAGACATTCAATCCAGATATTTTGAACCTACACGTATAATCGTTATTGATACAACATGTAACAATTATAAAATCTAGAGTAAAAATAAATCTCGCTGAAACAATTTAAAATCCCTGTATGATATTAATTTTTTAAGCAGTCTAGACAATTATCTCACAGGAAAAATTGAAAATGAGCTTTTATGTTTTTTGCCCAAAAAACAAAGGATTTTATAAAAAAGGCTTAAAAACTTTTGGATAATTATCCCCACCCAGAAAGAGAGAAGGGGGGGGGAGATATTATTGACAAAGGAGTGTGAAATAAATAGTATGGGAAAGGTTAAAATTGAACTAATTAAGTGTTTAACTCAGTGTTAATAGGGAATTGAAAGTGCGAACAGAAATTGTTTCTTTTCACCTTTATTTAATTTCAAACTTTTTCAGCTACTTCACAAGAGTAAATGTTCTCGTATGTTATTGGACGAGAGCGAGAACCAATAAACAGAAAAATAAATAAAATAGAATATCGAACAGAAACCTGCCGTTTGGCTCGTTCTTGTGTAGTCACCAAGGTCCTATGTTATCTAAAGTTAAGGCATCAATCACGCACAGGGCCCTCAACCACTCACAGGCATCAAGAGTAAAGAAGAATAGGAGAAAGAGAAGTAACAGTCATACTCTCAGTCATCAATTTTTATGAAATAATTACCTACTCACATTACAAAATAATTAAATAACTCACAGTACACGTTTTTTGAATGACTCATGGCACGTATTAATTATACGACTCGCTAAAAAAAATTAACATATAACTCGCTATAATTAATCGTTACTTGTCTTTTAGTAAACAAATGCCATTTGATTTGCAGTACACATAAATATAACTTGCGGTACATAATATCATCTGACTCAAGGCATACAGAAAATACAAGACTCGTAGAACACACGATGTGACAAATGGTACGTAGTAATATAGGTAGTTTTATACACACTTTATGTTACCCGTGATACACAATAGGATAACTAGCGATGAGCAATTATTAAATATTCATGGTATAAATATTTACTATTGTATGAACCGCGCTACACAATAATTCCAGATCTCATGATCAAAATTACAATAACCACGTTTTGAGGTACTTATTCATTACTATACATGAGGTACAAAATAAAAACATAACTATTGCTTTTACAATATTATATTGCATGACTTGTGGTCCGCAATAACTATGATTCTCTGCTCACAATAAGTATACGACTCATGGTACATGTTCATTACAGGGCTCGTAGAATTGAAGATATTTGTTTGACCTGTAGTATACAATTAGTGTATGCTCGTTGTACTCAATGAGAAACCGAATTTTAGGTTATAACATTAATTAGTTCTTCAAATATTGAGGAAGTCCCGTATCCAAAATTTGTCAAAACGATTTTTTAGTGTGTTCACATTGTGCATATTTTCTGGAAGCTGGTTTCACTTTGCAGTAATTTTAACTGGAAAGAAATTTCGAGCCTAGGATATTATAAAATTTCTTATTAATCCTATTAGTTTTTGGCCATTGTTTTCTATTGAAAATCTCTACTAGGGTCCCATTGTTAAATATGTTTAAATATTTATAGGTCTTTGCAGTCTGCTTTGTTCTTTGTAAGTTCAAGCTACTATAGATACCTTTCGTAACTAGGATTACGAATCTCAGGAATCATTTTCATTGCTTTACACTGAATTCTCTTCATTTTGTTATTGTCCCGTCGTAGAGACCAGAGTTACACTGTACATATATTCCAGACGTGGCCGGAGTGGCGTTCAATGGAACGGTGATATCATGTTCTTTGATTCATATTTAAAGTTTCTTACAAAGAAACCAAGAATCCTACTCGCATATCTGACCCATTTTTCCGCTCGTTTGTCATGCTTGAAATATGAAGTGATAATAATACCAAGATCTATTTGTTGATGTACTACTTTAATAGACATGTCATTTATTGTGAGTTGGAAATGCGGGTTATTAGCATCAACGTGAATTACTTAACATATAACAATGTTGACGCTCATTTGCCAGGTTTCAGACAATTGTAGTAGACAATTGAAGTAATTGAATGGTCACTCTGTCTCTTTCGGTGAACGCTCTATGACGGCGTTTCGCGTCGTCGGTGAATTTGTTGATTATACTGATGATTCCGACGTCAAAGTCGTTATTGTAGATGATGAAGATGAGGAATTCACATGTACGGTGAGTACAACAGAACACATAACAACGCTCACGGCAAATGTTAAGTGAGAGCAACCCGCATGCTGGGACAAAGAGTATTTAGTGTAACTCATTTGCATGCGTTAAGAATATGCTTTATGCTCTACTACTTTCAAGCGACAATAACAACCTCGTTTTTGTTAATCTATAATTTTTTAACGCGACCAGCCCTTACATGCTATAATTGTTGCATGTAGACTAGCAGTTGTTGTATTTCATTTCAAAGCACGTGTACAGTTTTTGACTCAGTCTTTTATTCTACCATACATCTACAAAACAAACCGATTTTCATAATTCTGTTTCGTGGTTTAGCATTTTTTTGCAAGTATCCGCTGCTCGAATCTTTTTCAATTTTAAAATATTAGGAATAGAGCAATCTTATATGTGTACAGATCAAGTAGATTGTGACCCTTACAAAGTAAGAGAGAGTACAAATATACTGTAAGTACGAAACACTAGGTATAGATACCCTACATTGAATTAAGAGGCTATCTGTGAACAATAAATGATGACCCAGATAAAAAAGGGTGAAATATTCTATGATTTATTACATAATAAATTCATCCAGGCGCAAAATTCATTATAAATAAACTAGAAATTGATTGATAACCAAAATTATTGGTCGTAATCCTCCTTTATGATCTGCCTGCCGCCCTGGAAATACAGCCAATACAACCTACAGCCTCTTGAGGATGGACCTGATCAGCTTCTTGCAAAGCTCCTTGTCAGCATTAATCTTCTGTCACTTCTTGATCACTTCCTTCAGCTGGCCCTTGTTTTCTGCCTCTACCTCCTTCAACCTCCCTTTGGTCACTGCCGACAGCTGCTCTATGGGCCACGCGTTAGCAATTGAAGGGTGGACAGCACTAGTGGACTACTTGCATTTTTTCCCACGGGAAAAAATGCAAGTAGTCCACTAGTGCTGTCCACCCTTCATATAGTAAACTACTGGATCGTAATCGCCTCTGTCGCCTCTGTCAGCGCTATAGTAAACTACTGGATCGTAATCGCCTCTGTCAGCGCTGTGCCTCCCTACGGGAGTGGACTACTTGCATTTTTCCCCGTGGAAAATATATTATATTTACCACGGGAAAAAATACAAGTAGTCCACTAGTGCTGTCCACCCTTCAATTTTTGGAGCTTGCCTGTCATGGGGGTTCCTGACACTGAAAGCCTGGCAAGCGTACAGTGTCTTGGCAGTGACATGACTCCTTCCTGGATCATCCTGCCAGAACCCTCAGTTGACATACAATTTCTGCACGGCTAGGACAGCATACTGGGTGATCATGCGAGCAAACAGCTGGCCAGTGATCTCTCCACCACTGTCCAGTTGTCTCTCTTCTGCCTACTGCATCTGCTTCAGGTCTGACATGATGATCTGAACATTGGCTGAAAAAAGACCCTTCCAGCACACTGCACCCAGATCATGAAATAAATAATCAAACTTCTACTCAAACTCAAGTAGCTCCTCTGCCTTCTCCGGAGACCTGATCGAGACATCATCATTCTTGGTGTTGAGAGACCTAAACCATTTAATTATAGCACTGAAATTAGTGTTGATGAGTTTTCCCTAAGGTGTCCTCCCTTTAAAACAATACCATGATGCTGTAGTGTCCACTTGACATACTTCACCCTCCTGATCTTATTCTGATTCCATTTAAATTTAAATTTATTGTGTAATAAATCATGGAATATTTCATCCTAAATTTTGCTGGGTCACTCTTTAATGCAGTGGAGGTTGACTGTTCTATGACATTTATCGTACGTTATGAATAAACAAACACACTTAGTCAGTAATAATTCTATCAAATAAATGGATGCTTTTTTTAAAACTTGATACAATTTTTTAAAAATATCAATGCTTAAGTTTAGCTCTGAAATCTCTGAGGCCCTGCACGAGAAGTTTTTTATTAAACCATGACCTATGAATTATGTGTAAAAGCCGTAGGCTTTCGGCATAAATAAAAGCGTTGTCTTCCGCTAAAGTTTGGAACGCAGTCTTGCCTCGTATGGAATTGTCGTAGTCGTCCATTATTGATCATTGATGTTAAATCACCGGAACTGCGACCCTGTGAAGGAGCTCCTACAAATGGAAGCTTTTACCATAACTGCGGTGGAGAGGGGACCTCTGGAGGTGCTTCTTCTCCTGGACAGGGAATGAGGGCATGAGGGGAGTCTGGCGGAGTCAAGCAGCTGGGGGATTTATAGTGAGGGGCTGCTAAAGGAGAATTAATGATACTGTGGGGCGGGGAACTCAGCCCCGAAGAAAAATGACGTTGAAACTTAACATGGAGATGACATCAAAAGAGAGTTCCTCGATGTAAGTAAGTTAATAGATGTGATTTAAACTCGGGAAAACAGACTTCAAAACGTTTGCAAAAGCACATATGAGATGCAGTCACAATATGAAGCTTAATACGCAAAAGTTAGACTAGGATTTCCCTTTGTCTGGCGGAGGCCAGTACGGCGGAGGGTGGGACTGTGAGTGTAGTCAAGTACTACAATGAGCGCTCAGAGTGGAAGCAAGTATTAGGTTGTTACAAAAATAATGGTTGTTCAAAGGTTAACGCATGCTTCTGAAATCGGCCATTATTTTTGTCACAACCTAATATGACACGAGGTGCAGGTGCAGACTCTTAACAGCGAACACTCGGGAAAATTTAGGACTGTGATAGATATTCGGGTGTCAGACAATCTAAATCTGAAATATTCAGAATTCTAATAACAAAATAAATGATACTGGCAGAACTTGGACAGTATCGAGTTTGAACATTCGATCAAATGGTCTCATAATTCTAAAATTGTATTGCAGTAGCCGCAAAAAATCCACTATATAATAATACACAGTTTGTTGCTAGCTTGCTTAATTGCTTGCTTGCTTGGTCCGTCTCTCTGTTACGCTCTTAAGGATTTAGATAGGAGGAAATTCGGCAGGGTATACATGTATTGTAAGCATTGTATTGTGGATACTAAAGGCACATCCATCAATGTGGAAACTCCTTCGCAAAGCCCGCGTCCACTGGCAAATCAAAAGAAAAAAATCAGTAAAATACACGTGAATTTTCACGTGTGGGTCTGCTAGTTGAAAAATATTACACACAAAGTATTGGGTAGCAAAATAACGTACGGATGTTATATTCGACGTACTACGTTTCGGAAAACTATACTGAGAAATATTTAAATACTGAATTAAATCAGCTCAAAGATATAGTAGTTTCTTGGTTTCGATTAAATTTTTTAAATTCTACGTTAAAAATGTAAAATCATGTGTTGTTCAAATACCTTTAAAATACGACCAATGCTGAGAGTCAGAAACTAGATCCTTCCTTTTGATAGTACAGAGCTCAGAGTGCGTAAGTTATGTCCTATAATTGCCCTAAACACGTTAGAAAGAAGCTAGAACGGAAATGGAGCTGCTGCAGACAAAAAAATGCTGCGCTCTAGTGACGATGCCACCAGCTTACAGTGCCAGGAAGAACCCATTGTCTTTTGTTGCTCGTTCAGTTGAGCTTCCTAGAGATACCGTGGAGGATTCTGATACTACTGCAGAAAGCTTCACTTTTCTTTCAAGCTAAAAAGCACATGGGTTTCTAATTCGCTTAACCTCAAGGTAGCAACCGAAGAGAAGTCGTGCATATCTTGAAAAAAAATACGGTGGAAGAGAATGTTAGTGAACTGAATGAATGATGGAATTAGTTAGATCAATTGTTAGTTCCCAGTTCCATGCAATACAAGTGTGCCATTAATCTTTTTGAGAATGGTATTGTGCTTTAGAAATTTGTGCATTTTAGGGAAATAATAAATACATCAATAACATTTGCATGAGCAAAGAAAATTCGTGAATCTTTATAATTGTTCCTAGTATTTTGGGTATTTCAGAACTGATAACAATGCACATAGCGGAATTCGCACCTATTTTTTGTAAAGAACTTGGTAAACCTAATTTGTCTCTCGATCTGAACTTGCCCAGGCAACTAGTAATTTATTTACATGTCGCAGCAATAATTCCAATTACGATTAATTTTGTCTATTCTATTCTTCAATTTTTGTCCTTTACTTTGTGGTATTTATAACCATCACAAAAATCTTCTGGCTAATATCACATAGGAGTGATCAACTCTCTTCTGCTTGCCTTACATTTCTCTCTCCTTAGGGTTCACAACAAGTGAATTTCAATATTTGTTGATTCGTATTTTGCCATCAAATTTTGGGGAAGGAGATGGGATAAGAAATGGAATGGGGAAAATCAACTACAGTGGTGGGAGCAACCAAGGATAGGGAAAGGTGGCTCCTGTACATCGTTTCCATTCCATGGCTATGGAGAATTTGAGGGTCCGCGTAACTTAGCTTGGCAAAACAGATACTGAGTTCGTTTTATTTATAAATTTGTCTGTTGTTTGATAAATTTAAATTTCTTTTTGCCCTTTATTAGTTAGGGTTACTATTAATTAATGGTATGTGATTTGCGTAATCGGTAAAGTCAGATAAATAATATTTTGTTCAATACAATCGACTTTCAAATCTATGTTTTGAGGTTCTCAAGATTGAATGAAAGTTTTGTTTGCATTAAGTCGGTACAATTTAAGGATTGCAAGCGCCATGACATTCAGAATTTCTAATAAGCACCGTGGAAAAGTAGTTCGTTCACAAGCAGATGATTGTGACACCGGGCCACCACGTAGAATAAGGTTGCAAAGACCACCGAGGAAAAGAAGGCTACGCTCGTGCGAAAGAAGGTTGCAGTTGACTACGCAAATACTAGTGAGCTGACTGAACTCTATAGATACAGTAGCTCGTTCGCCCCATTCGTTGTTTTTCTCATTTATGCTTTCCTCATCATCAGATTCCAAGTAATTCTAGCCATAATCTTTAAACGTCTTATGTTTGTTTATGTCACGCTCACTTTCAGGACGAATCTCCTCATCTTATTCAGATCAGAGAGAAGAATAACAGCATGCATATGTTCTAAGCAATTTTTGCTCGTACGCATTCAGCTTTGAAGTCCACCTCCTGTTCACTTTTTACACTAATATTTAACTCTAAAACTACGCTTTCTCATCACCGACTCCCTTGATGTTGCATTACGCTCCCTCACTCCCCTCACCAGACCTGGTACAGCGCAGCACTATGCTGTAAGTTCACCTATGATGAAGCCCAACACGACTGTTTTCCTCGCAAATCCCAACTTCAGTAAGATCTATTTGAATTTTTCTTGATTATTAACCTTAAAGTTTGGCTGTAACCGGCAGGATGTCGCTTAGGTCTGCCGAGAATTCGGAGCAGTCGTAAGGGGCAACTCGAACTCTTTGAAGAGATTCAGCGCATGGGGAATGCTCCCAGTGAAACACGACGGTTCATAAGCATTACAGATGAGAAAAGAGTGGACGAGAAAAAAAACAGAGTTAACTAATCACCGGGAACTTCATTTTAAACGAAAATCTAATATAAGAAGAAATTGATGCGTCTTAAATATTAGGTTGAAACATGAATATTATAAAATACGACGATTGATACGCATTAGAGATGAGGAAGAGTGGACAACAAAAAATTACAGAGTTAACGAAACACTGGGAACTTCATTTCAAACGAAAATCTAATTTAAGAAGCCATTGGTGCGTATTAAATATTAGTTCAAAACATGTGTATTATAAAATGAAATTTAGCAAGGAGGACGAGCCGAGTAGTAAATTGACGAATATAGTCTTTTGACTGCAAGTCTCATGTCGGCAAAGACTATATTCGTCGTAAGATTAATGCATCAGAGTAGGAGAAGGACAGATAAATGTACGAAGGAAGAGCAACGGTGATGCGCTGACAGTAATTAATGTTCACACACAGGCATCAGGATATTCGTTCTACCATAAAAACCGCAGTTTTGCAGGTGTGCGACTCAATCCCGTGTGACATACACATAGTGAATTTAAAATCTCGTTTTTTTGTGTGGTAACATCGTCTAGATCTGTAAGATATTTATTGGTGTAAATTAGTTGTCCTGTTCGTCTTCTTTGTGCAAGATAAACGAGTTAAAGGTGTTGTTAAGCGCTGTTTGTTTTTAAGCTTATGAAGTTTTGCATTAATTTTGCTTATTTTACCAGAGTATCTGCAATTACCTTACAAATACCATGCATATTATCCTTACTCCCTCCCATACTGCTAAGCATTTAATACTTTCGACTGATACTAAAATCTAGCCACATTCGTATAGGCAGGTGCTTAGGTACGTTCCTTAAATATAATCGAAAACAGTAAGTCATTAAATAAAACCGTCACGTTTTACATTGTGTCTAATGTTGCTTGACGTTGACTCACAAATCTCATTTTTACTTCATTCTAACACTTGATTAATATCGCATTAATATTACATCATAAAATTCGTAAAAACACCAGCCCTAGGGGTTTTCATTTACTCGGAACTTTGGTAAGTAAAGTATGACTATTATACAACTTAAATTTTTTTCCCTACATTCGTATACTCGTTCTGAAGCCCTTCGATTTCTTGTGAAACGTCAACTCGTTTTCAATGAAAATCAGCAGCATTATTTTCAGCTCATAATGATCTTGATATTCAGGCTGCCTACTACGTCTAACAGTTGTGATTTTAATGCACATATCTTAATATTTTATTTGTGTAACTTCGTGTGGACACAAACTTACTGCCTGCTCATCAATACTTGAGTTCATGGCAAATGTTTTGACGTGAACCCTTGTTAAGTGAAGTTGACCAATGATGAAGTTTGATAAGGTTCTGTCTTCCAAATTTATTGTGAGTTGACCTAAATTGCGGATGGAATCCATTATGTTCAGCGTTTTTTTTCTACTTTTTCTACATTGCCAAGACATATGACGTCCATTTGCATCACTTGCTCTGACTTTTTCGAAACAAGTAAAACCTAAACTAAAACTGTGCTAAAAGTTACAGGAAAGTAGGAGTGGAGCAAGCTATTGAGAACGACGTTCTGCTTTAGTCTACAAACTTAGAGACAAAGTGGAACTAATGAATGTTTGTACAAGGTTCATGTTGACCCTTCGTTGTGCTCACGAAATATGAGAGCAGAAATACAAACACAAGACAAGAGAAAACTGGAGACAAGAAACTGGGCTCGTTGTATCAACTAACTTTAGGCGAAGTGGTTTGCAGTCACAAGTTCATTAGAGGAAAGCCTACCACTGACGAGATATGTGCATGAACGACTTTGAGAAAGTATGTAATTTAATAATTAAATATGATATAAACTCAGCGATGTGTTGGGTCATCTTGATCATTGAAGATTTTCGTTGCCATGCACAAACCATCGTTTTAATATCATTTTTATATCGAAACAATTGATGGGATGAAGACCTGGGTGAGTCGTTTTTTTTACAATGCATTTCGGTGTATTTATTAACTGCACTAACATTGTTTGTACTTGCAGTGCCTTAAATCCAGAAGTCTGCTAATGTTATTGACACTACCGAGTGACGAGAGAACTTCTATAATAGTTAATTATGGTGTAGACTGATTGTTTCATCCTGTGTTTGTGTGGTGGCAAGTACACAAGCGATTACTCCAGTTCTCTGATACATACACAGGGCCCTCTGGGAGCTATTGCTCAGGTAAATGTTATGCAACATATACTTTACTTTAACCTTATTAAATTTATTTCCTCAGGACTGAGTAGTCACTCAGATATTTACGTCTGGAAAGACAGGTGTTCTTCGAAATCTACGGCAAGTATCTCGATTTATAACGAACTGGAAAAGGGACGAATATTTGCGTGACAGTATAACAACATTGCATGTTACTTCTTTGACCCTGCAAACCACTCGGTTTCTGAGTCGAAACTATGTTATCTTATTTCTATTTCACTTTTTATAAATTGCACTAAAATAACATGAACAAAAGATGCACTCTTGTATGCATATTAGCAAAAAATCTTTTATATTATTTGATGAATTTGAAAAAATAATCACAGGTACGTTTTTAAAATAATAAATTCACGTAACTAAGTGGATGTGTAGTCAATCTGCCGCACAACAAATTTTTGTGCTCTCCTAAATCAATCAAATAAACTTTTTACGCCGAGGAAGTTATTTTCACTTGATTTAATATTGAAACTATTCTGGCAACATTCGATCGGTAATTCCATTGATTTGAAAATTTTATTATAACTCTTGATGTTGTGGAGTTTTGATGGAAGAGTCCGTGTCGGATGAGACATGAGACACAGTCGAACGGAAAGCCGATATCCGATTCAATGAATTTTTAAGCATTTTATTGCCAATTTAGCGGCGAGTTGCGCATAACAAAAACAGTCTTTAGCTCAACCATGCCTGCAACTGCAGCTTTTGTCCATGCTCTCACTGATATGCTTTCGTAAAACTTGAAATTATGAGCACTTGTGAAAGCAACTGCATGAATGATTGCCACAAAGTTATCGATAACCGATCGTTATCATCAGCGATCATTGCAAAAATCGCAAGCACTCCACGGATTGTTGCTGAACAAACAAATGGTAAAAATTAGCTTAGCAGAGTGTGTGTTTTAGAAATGGAGTTCTGAATTTGAGTCCAACTCCAGCTATTAATTAATTAAAACACAGGAATAGCAATTTTAATTTTGCAGCCATCAAATAAATTTCCAAGAAACTTAGTTGAAGTTATATTTTGCTAGTTACATAAAACATTTTCTAGTTCGTAATTGAGATTAGAATTTGACCTTTTCAAAGGGGTAAAGTTCAAGTTGAATACCGAGTATATAGTTTATGAACTACGACGTATTGCCCTACAATATACTGCAATAAATAATTACGATCAGTTTGGTAATATCTCACGGATGTTCGTAGATTTTCCTGTAACAGGCGTTCATGATGTGAAAGACAGCATTAGTGCCTTACCAATTACTAAGAGTTTACGTTTATTGCAAGACATCGTAAGTCAGCAAGACGTCACGACACATGTGCTTGCAAGTGACAGCTTAGCTGTCTAAGCTGTCGAGCTGGTTCTCAGTTAGCGCTCCATCTTATACCAGCGAGCCGCATTAGTGCTACCGAATGTACGTGCATACATTCGGAAATACGGTTTATTCTCCCAATTTAAAGAGCGAGAGAAATAAGGAGAGAATGAGTGAGGGAGAGAAAATAAGATCATATTTTGTTTTCCACGTATAACTGTTTTAATCTATGACTGACATGTGAGAGTATGCGTACTTCGAGAGGTGATGGTTTGATACTTTGCTTTGTAAGTAATGTACAATGGTTAAAATGTACGAAAGTACTAACTCTGGAATACCATACAGGCAAGAAAACATGAACACTCTACATTCATGCATTATATTTTTCACTGAAATAAGCTGAGGCTCCCAACACAATCGATATCGTGTATTTTAGTTAGACACAATTCCGACGAACTTTAAATACATTTCAGATACAATTCTTTATTAAATTCTATGGACTGGAAAAGCTCCCAAAAAGACAAAGCTGTAAGTAAATGGGAAATTTTCAGCTCTTAATTGACGACTGTAATTTCATATGCATTCTGATTCAATTCTTCAATGCACATCCCAAGTAAAAAACTGCTGTTTTTTTCGACGCCTAGAAATTAAGGCAGCATGGGCTTTGTAGCACATCATGTTTTGTCTTCACTTCTATTGGAGAGATGACGGAAGAAGCGGACTATTCATTCACAGAGAACAATTAGTTATTCATGTTTCTGAAATTGTGTGCAAGATGGCAAACAAAATGTTCTGTCTTAACATCTGGCGAGCGTATAATGTCCATGTCCTAGTACACTCATCCCAGCTAACGAGGAAGTTATCCTAGCAAGGCCTCGTTGGTAATTATTTCAGATAATAAAAACGTGCAAGTTGCGCCATGAAATTCTACGCGCAGAGCTGAGCTTGCAGTTAAGCCCCACTTCTCTCCCTAATTAGAAGGGGAAATAATTCACGGATTAGGATTGCGGAGGCAAGTCTGACTCATGCAGGCTGAGAAGACGAGATGAACTTTAGCTAAATGAAAAAATATGCAAATGTTCATGAATTTAGCTTTTCGAAGACATTCAGTTTTGTTATCTAGAAAAACATTCTTTATGTGGTAAGATGTAAGTGATTCATTCATAATTGTTGTGACAATTGTGAAGTTGTTGTTTTAATTAAGCTGAACAGGAAATGTTTGAAAAGAAGTCATGTTACATTATAAAATATTTCTTGACTCTATTTTTTTCCTTCTCTGTACAAACGGTCCCAATACTGCATGTGGTTGCAAGTTGGTCAACGTAGCACTGTAGCACTGAAATAATGACGGCGTTCACAGGACTCGGGAGTACGGAGTCCGCTGGCAGTTATTTGTGAGAAGAGTTCTATTGAAGAAAATGCATTTCAGACTCGGGAGTACAGAGTCCACTGTTTGTGAGAAGAGTTCTATTGAAGGAAATGCACCTCAGACTCGGGAGTACAGAGTCCGCTGTTTGTGAGACGAGTTCTATTGAAGGAAATGCATCTCAGACTCGGGAGTACAGAGTCCGCAGTTTGTAAGAAGAGTATTGTTGAAGGAAATGCATCTCAGACTCAGGGGTACAGAGTCCGCTGTTTGTGAGAAGAGTTCTATTGAAGGAAATGCATCTCAGTTGTCTCGCTTTCGAGGTCTTGCAGGTGAGCCGCGATTTAAACGCTAGGCTAACGAGCTTCAATAATTATATATAATCCATGGCTTATGAGCGGGTCGATCGAGAATGAGCCACTACAGATCGAGCAGCGGTCACAAGTAGCAAGACACTGCGTCCATTCAGTGACCGAGGATCCCAGTCCCGTAGTCGGAGAGTTCTGATCCGTCTCTGATAAAGGGACTGTTAGAATATTCTAATCATTCAATGTTGAACTCTGTTCTATTATTGATCTTTATTGATCCACTGGTTTCTATGGTTTCCAATGTGAGATATTAATTTCATACGCGTGCAGCTCCGCTTCTAAATTACCATAAAATTATCTTGAGTTCTCGCCATTATGTAAGTCCAACTGTAATGGATGTATCCTTGTCTTTATAAAATCGGTTAACTATACACTTAGCTTTTTCGTGTTTTTTTGCTAAACGATTCACACGCTAGCATGACAAATTTTATTCCTCCCGTGTCTATTCGACAATTTTGTTCAAGAATGTTTTGTTGAATAATGGTTAGCCTCCAATTTCACTCTTGGAGCAAACGAATGTTTTACAGATTTTCCCGGTGCCACGAGCTTCCGTGTTTGTTCATGAGATGAGCAGAGAGGCTGAGCATCGCCTTATTAGCTTAATCGCTGCCTATAGCAGCTCTGTATAATCAGGCCACTCAGACTAAAATTAACCGCGCTAATCACGAACACCTGCGTCGTTGATCGCAGTTGCAAAGCAGCCTGAGTTTGCGTTAGGGTCGATGATTGCAAACTTTGTGATGGTGATTGTAGACAAATTACTTTTAGTGATGCTTTTAAAGTGTTATTCTATGTTCCAAGGATTATTTTAGATAAGTTAGTATAAATGAAGTATCAAACTTATGAAAGCTCAAATTTTAAGTTATAAAAACATCAGCAAAGTCTTGCAGGCCTTCTGAGTCCTGCATCTTTCTCCCCAACTTTTCAAAATGCATACCACAAATGTATTCATATACTTATGGACGTATCGCGCGTACATAATCCCTCTTAAAACCAGGCTACACCTTTCTCATATCATGCTTACTTCCTATATTTAAATATTCAGTCAATATCTTATCCAACAGCCTGCCGTCCATGCATTCCTACCAGACCTATTTCTGAAATGCACTTCTCTCTTTCCCTTTAATATTCTCTTTCTTGTATTGTGCAAGTTGTCTTCGTGACAGCACTAACGGCCCTAACTTTGTTCAATTAGTTTTCATGTAACCAATTTGATATACTTGGAAGCTACTCCAGTATTTCTGGCTCTTTCGCTTTTCATAAATCATTTTTATTTATTCTCGCGATTTTTACTTGCCAGTCCCCAGCATCTGTGTTTAAAATTATATCCAAAATCTCTTAATAATGCGGCAAAAAATATTTAAAATACTTATAGGTTACTAGCTTTTAACCTTAACTCATGCTGAAGTAACCGACAGTGTAAGTTGCAAAGCTTATACGTGCTAAGGTCATCAAATTTTGCCTGCTGAATCTAATTATTATCCACCGAACTTAATCAAAATTCCAGTCAGTTATTTCACTAATGAAATTATTGAAGAAGAAATTTCTCACATATGGAAGCAAACACATTTATTCATGAAAAATAACATTAAAGTTATCGGAATTTCACACGACTTAAAGATATTGTCATCACCTGCTAACTGTTCAAGGTGGCTACATTAAGACACTTCTGAAGAAATACGTGAGTTTTATCACTTTTTGTGGGCTTGCACTGGCTGATACAACAGCAACACTGTCGTGTGAGGCTTCAGGGTGGAAAATATGTCCCAAAGAGAGACAACTCGAGCTTTAGAACGCGTCGTCGGCTGAACGGAGGGCATCACCCACAATCGCCGCCTTTGAATTCTAGCGAATGCTGCAGTTCCGTCCATTGAACAAGTTTGTATCGTCAAACTTGGGACGGCCTCAACGTGTTAATGACCCAACTTTAAATTAACAGAAAACTCATGAATTTTATCTGATTTATTCAGTGGTACTTTTTTTAACAGGAACTTTACTGTTGGATTTCGTAGATGACAATAAGTCTACGGATTTTCCATGGAATATTTTAGTAATTCATGTTGTCACAAGGAATAACGCTGTAGTCAAGATAGTGTGCAATTATTTGATTATGGTCAGAGCAACTAAATAACCCAACCGTTACATAAATATATACATAAACATACTTGTTTTGGATTCTTGCATATCTGAATTTTGCAATTGTTCCTGTGCAATTTTGTTCCTGTGTATGAGAGTGCAGAGTTCACGAGAGAAGAATATTCCTTGCAAAGGTGTAGAAGAAAAGTATATTCTTTGCAAATATAGAACTTACCCGCTCGTACATATTTCTGTACCTGGTACTAACGAATAAATCTTCAAGCCAGCGCGAGCAATGGAACTCTGCACTCACACGGGTCATTCTCTCAGTTGGTATATCGGACCTCTACCCACTCTGTTCCCTCGGAGAGGCGAAAAAAGAAATAAAAGAGAAGTTTGACTACCATTGTCACACACATAAGCAAGTGAATGATAGTTGTAAAAACTTTTACGTCAAGGATTTGTTCATCTATGTGATGAGTAATGCGGTAGCAATACTCGTAACAGTACACAATAGCATTACAGTAGCAGTACACAATTGACAGAACGTTCTTAATTTTACCACTGAATATAATTTACTCCTCCTCTTGCGCGTCAACTCTTCAAATTCTCTTCAAAAAGTACCTGCACCTTCTTTGTAGAGTGTCTAATTTTTGACTTATACTTCACGTGCGGCATGAACATTCTTTGTCATGGAGGAAGCTTTAGACTGTCTAATCAGGCTGTACAAAGGCTATGAAACAACAATCATAGGCGTCATGTTGCCTCTTATGTAACCTGACAGCACCACCTGTCACGCTGGAGGTACTTGATATCGTTTTTCTGCTGCTTATTTGGTTTTAATGAGTGGCTTCGAAAGCGTTGACAAAGATGCAAAGTAGTGATCGCTTTCGAAGGAATGATGGAAAATCCCTCATTGACTTATTGTTCAACAATACTATACATAATTTCAGACTGCTTGATCTACTGGAGTTAGAAATTTTGCCAAGCCGTCTCAACTTCCACAACCTGGAGTACAACTCTGACTCTCCGGCAGCCTTTTTAAAACTTTACCAAATAATCTTCAGTTAAATATTGAGACGTGACAAGCAGCGTTCATGGAGACAAGAACAGATTCGCTGACGATGTACAGTCTGTAATTGCAAACTTTTGTAGATGCATGAAAAAAGGGAACACAATTTGAAGCACAAGGCTAGAAAATAGGGTGTTACTTAGTCTATAACTGTGCTAAACGCTGTAAAATGGTGAAAGTTTTCATTTCTCAAATCATAAAATCTCTCAGAACTTTTCAACTACAAACACAATGTCTTAACAACTTTTGCAATTGTGTTCAGTGTCCCCTATAAATATCTGCCTCTGCTCTTGAATCGTTTTTCTCAGTAAACTTCATACATTTCACGAGCTGCGCTGATTGAAATCATTACTGTCGACAAACTTCGCTAACTCATGCTGTCTTGTTCTCCCACCTCGCCCCTTTGTGCGCATCTCCCACCTTCATGTCACTCTCCTTCCCTTCTTGCTACGAAGAATCAAGATTTGCGAAAGCTTGCGTGAATTTAAACTCATTGTTATCTTGCTCTTGAAGAAGGACTTTCGAGCAATTTTGCCAACTTGTGAAATATTTTGAGACTTTCTCCATTGTCAGGTGTGTCAGGCGTCTGAGTCAGTCAAGAGGTTAAAATTTTTGGAATGACTTTTATTTAACACGAAACCAGATGCGCACACGTGTTTGTAGTGCTAGTGAGATGATTTTAAGCCAAGCAACTGCATTTACTTATGTCATGTTTTCACAGTATGGTTCGAAATTCTCAAGGTGATAAGTCCAAGGTGACCGAGAACATTTAACTGACTACAAAATTATTTTCTTAATTTTCTTTATGGAAGGGCATTAAACTCTTGAGATCTCAACACCCTAAATCCAACGTCAGAGGCAGTTTATGTGTAGAAAAATCCAAGCACAACAGGTCCTGCATACATTAAAAAAATTGTTGTTGCTATGAATTCCTACTGAGGATCACATGCTGAGTGAGCATGAAACCTTTGCGATAGAATTTTCTATGGCTGAAAAGTCAGCTGCTGGTGGCCGTAAATCGCCAAGACGGAGTTTTCACATCAGTGATGTATTGCAAGGTACAGCTTCTGCTCTGCTGACTGCATGCCCAAATATCATCGTTTTGTTTTAGCAAAATAAGCTATTCAAAGGATTTACTGGAATTTATGAAGATTGTAAGTTTTTCACCTAATATATATGCGTATTCAACGAATATGTATACAACAGTATATATTACTCAAAAGATTTACGAAACAGACTCATCGTTCAAAAACAAGATAAAAATTATACTGCAAAATAAGATACCTTCGGCGTTTGTGTTTCTAGTATTGCCATTTGTTTGAATTTTTAACACGGATACAATTTTTTTAAACTGTTGGGTTCTAGAATACAGAAATAAGTGTTGGAGGTACAGCGAATTCATGCGACTGCGACCTTGCAGCATACGCTTTTAAAAGTTCTGTCATAACACGACCGTCAGCGATTGTCATACGCGGCGAATTTTCAACAATATGAAAATTTATAACAAAGGAAACGCTATATCCTGTTCCATTCAGTCACATAAAAACGAGTTTTTCGAGTAAAACAATCTTCTCATCCTTCTGATGAATGAAAGAACTCAGTAAAACTGATAGTACTTGCTCGTATTAAGTGGTCACCAACATACAACTAGATAAAGTTAGACTTATATGTCAACTATCCGACTGCACAAAGTGAGCTAGAGTTCATGAAGTGTGACACTCGGCGTTTATATTTAAAGATTTTCTGCTTAGATATAGCCGGAATATCTAATCACTGGCATACACAGATCACTGGGGATGCGTATAATGTGTAAGTATAAAAAGTATATAAGTATAGTCCCTGTAAGAGAATTTGTAAAATTTATCACTTAGAAATATAAACCACAGGAATTATTGAACCCTGTTTATTTGAATCCTGTATTGTTTATATTTGAATTGAGCTTGCTGCGATTTGATTGCTATGTTCCGTTCCTTCAATGTTCAAAATTTCTTTTAGCTTTCTTTCAATATAATGCAAGAAACATAAAAATAAGTGTGAAATACAAAGTTTTCTTCTAGTGTCTTTAAATTTATCTTATCATAAAGCAAACTATATGCATTGCACAGCGTGATCAAAGAAAGTGTCCGCGGAAGAAGAGAAAGAACAGTAATAAAAACTATAGAGGAACGTAATTTTGATGCTTTCATGGAGTTACACTCCTCAGAAATAAGGTTCAATCAAATTTGTTTTCCAAGTTAAGCACCTCCATATTTTCATGCAATAACCGCCATTTCCAAATATCTTCATTTTGCAGGATCTTTGGTTCAAGTCTCCTCATATTCTCGTGGTATTACTGTCGGAGGCCAATGGTCGTCTTAAATCTTCTTTTATATAAGCCGTTCTTCTTATGCCGTGGACATTTTACTCGCAGTTTAGCAGATGGCAAGGATGCCAAAGTTTGCAGCTACAATTCTCGAACACATGGCAAGCGTTTATCTTGCGAGCAAACTTTGTGTGCCCATAACCTTAGGAGCGCCGTATCGTCGTCGGCTCCTGCTACCTTTCCTGGGTGCGAGCGGCTGGCCGGCGAGTAGCAAAACGTGTCCACATTTTCTTATGAATGTGATTGTCGATTTAAGTAGGATTTTATTTCTAATAGAAATTGGAGTATTCGAGTATTTTTTACACCGTAAATAATACTCACCGTTTCGAGCGTACCACCGTTTTTACACCGTTTCGAGCCTACTAACTGGCATGGATCAGAGCACATCAGCGAACGGCAAAACGTGTTCATGTTTTCTTATGTATCTGATTATCGATTTGATGTTCATGTTTTCAACGAAAATTAAAGCCCTCGCTTGTTCTTTTTAACGTTTCTTGCATACCAACTGATAATGATCAGTGCTTTGTCAAGGTAAATCTGTCCCAGTCATTCGCCATAGAGCTTTCAAGAAGTAAAAAACCTTTTAGAAGAGGTATATCTGTCTCTCTGGCTTCTAAATATACATAAATAAATAATGGAGGTGCTACGAGTCCCTGTAATGGCGATGCATTAACCCTCACTCTTCCAGAAGTTGTGTCATAACATGCCCAATATGACTTGACGATGCTGATAGAAGAAACCCTTTGTATTGATCTTGATTCGATGAATCAATGTTTACAGTGACGTATATTCTCCCCCATGCCTGACACAAAATTAATCATTTGAAACATGACTCTATCACAAAATATTTTCGACCATGAGCTCTGTAGGTTTTGTACTCGTATGTTCAGTTAAATTTTAACACGAGCTAAATTGAGAAGTTTTTGTCGATATTGAGTTCAAGAAAAAACAAAACAAGTAGTGTTTTTTATTTCTTGAACATAATATCGTGCGGAAAATTATCAAGAACTTTGTAGATATGAATTATACAGAGACCTTTGAATCACAATCGGCATGAATTCGTTCAATACCAAAGTTCCTGTTTGAATGAAGACTGTAGTTCCGTAGCAGGGAACTAATTCAATAGGACAGATGTTTATGGTTTGCTCGGGGCTGCAGAGACCAGTGATGCAGGCCGAGTTTGCCAACACAGATGACTTGCCTCGAGCTACAACTTTGTGCAGACCACAGCGTTTTCCCCAGTGCCTCCAGCCGCACGCTTGTATCATGACCCCTAACATATCTGAAAGCTTTTTCCATTTTTCTTTTAGCAAATCAAATGGGTAGTGGAGCAAAAAATCTTTATCCTAGTAAGATTTTATAAGCTTTGCAAGAAACGAGAGATAACAGCTACAATTCAATTTGTAGAGCATGAATTTTGCGACTCCGTTTGATTGAGGTTGGTTCCAGACATCTTAGTGTGCTCGAATGTTTTCAAAGCCTTGAGGGCCTTTGGTCACGCATCGATCACTGGGTCCTGCATGTACAGGAACTCAATTCTGTGGGCCACAAGCAATCAATGCTTCACTGAAGGTCTAATTACCTCCACCAAGAGCAAATGCTAGAATGTAAGGGGTCTGTTTGATTTAAGATCAAAGCTTTGTGACTGAGTAGAGGTGGGCCTGTCCAATGCAACTCCTTCATGTGTGGTTTGCATCAGTAAGTATGTTAAATGTAAGTTGGAACAAATGCATTAGAGAGAAACTTGAGTGTAGAAATAAGTCAATGAGTATGTTATAAACTCAAGCATTTCTTTTCTTTAAATTCTTGATGTAGTAAACTTTTGCGGTCTTTGCGAAGTTCGCCTTGAATCAACTCATTTTGTAATAGAGTTCGCATGTCTGTAAAACATAATTTTTTAGTATCTAAACCTCTTCTCAATTCACATTACTCAATTAATGTAGAGCTTTGTGCAACGTACTCCTACAAAGTTTGCCTTTGGTTAGCAATAAGTTGAAGAGAACAATAATCTTCGCTTGGTGAAACATTTTCCCACGTTCATGGCTTGCCTGCTTTCACTAGGCTGAAGCATCTTCGAGGACTATCAAAGTCCTCGAATGTTCAATTAATTCTCGGAACCTGCCAGGGCTCTATTGGCTTTCATTACTCGCATTGAACTCTGAAGTATCTTTTTATGTGAAAATTCTCATACCTAGGAGATCAATTTTTTTGTCTTCTCTGGATACTTCAGTGAACTTATGAATTATATTTTAGAGAGGTATTAGAGAATAAAATTTTGAATTTATTGGCCATACGTTAATGAAGACATCATTTCATGATTGATTTAAGCACAGAAAAAGGACGAGTGTGAACTTCACATACTTGAACCCAGTTTTGACAATCAATTAGATTTCTCATATTGGTCTCTCCGAGTTTCTCTTTATCATTGTCATACATCACCAAACAGTAGTCCATTTCGTTATTTTTCAATGATATGTTCTTCAGTATAAAAAGTTTACAGTCATTTAAAACACTAATCTCCTTCTGTAGTCCATGTCTCCTCTTGTGTCCTCACAAGGGACATGGAACCTTTTTCTCTAACTAAATTTAACTAATCAAAGTGTCTGTAGAATTCCCCGAGACTTGAAGTAAGCGGCTTCAGAATCAGCAACTTTGCCTCCCGTTTCAGCCAAAGTAAAACTTGACAAAAGAGCGTCCAAGTGACTGAACAAACGTGTCTCGCTCAGAGGAGACCAGCTCCTAAGCTTGTTAGGTAATCCCTTTTATAATGGAAGTTCGTCGAAGCTTTCTTTCTCTTGCTGGAGCTCAACGACAAAACCCGACATCGAACTTATCATAAATTCAACAACAAAATTGACGAACGCGAGATCAAAGTTAGTCATCAGAGCACCTGACTGTTTAATATTTACAAGAATTCTTGAGCTTCTTCAAAAGCAGCGCTTCAAGACGTAATGATTCATTCGTCCATGCATCGTGCTGGCTGATGCAAGAAAAGGAATAGTTCGTTACTGTTGTGGAAAGGGAATTGTAAGATGTCGGAGAAATTTCAACTTTCCCACAGTAATTACGTGGGGGAGATTCGCTCCACTCGCGACTTCATTTAATGCGATTAGAATTCCCAAGTTGCTTATCATGGCTGACGCCGAGACGCTTCTTGGCGTTCCAATATTTTATTACGAAAAGTTATGGACGAATTTCATTCGATGAGATGCAATTTGTGTGGCGAGAAAGCCTTTTGCATATTTCAACTGGAATAGAATGTGGCATGAGATGCGACTTCTCTTTTACAAATGAAATGACTGGAAAATTGTCTTGGCGGCCTTGAGAACAATTCTCATGATCTCATGCAAAATAAATGAAATTGTGTCGAAACATTATGATTTTGAATTCTAACATCATTCACTTCTACCGAAGAAAAATGAAGTTTTCTCTTGTACATTTAATATACTTTTTTTGAACTCAGAGCAGCTCATGTTTGTTTTTAGAAGAACATTTTAATTCAAATTAAGTGCTGCAGTATGTTGCGTCTCTATCTGCTTCAGTACATCTGCTCACTTTGAAAGCATTATACATTAGATTAGAGCATAGATCAACAGTTGAGTCCACATTTCTGTGCGTATCTCTCATCCTTCTATATCATTTTTCATTTTACTTTAACAGGCCGAAGGAGAATTTAGCAGCCCCGGATGTGTTGCACCAAAATAAAGTTCTTACTTGAAATTTTTTCTTATAAGCCCGTGCATTTACGAAAGTCTGTCTGAGCATTTCCAAAGTAAATGTAAAGCGATTCACTTGAATATACAATCTGAATAATAGTGTTTTGTGTTGAAGACACCATTTTATTTCACGTTGTTTATTACAAACTAATTTGTTCTTAACGTTGTCTTTACATTCACTCTACAGATCTCCTTGGAGATATGAGCACAAAATGATTAGACCTAAAGTCGTCTGTAACCCGCCTGACACTAATCTTGTATCTCTGTCGTGATGTCTTCTGTTCTCATTTCCGGCTCAGGGATAAAAACATTTAATTTGGAAAACCTTTTAGCTGACAGATACGACTCACTAGTCTTATAGATAGTCTTTATATCTGAAAGACTTAGAAGCGAATTGTGATCCGTTTGTATTGATTTTGTTATTTCAAAGCTCTTCTTTCAAAGAGAACATGTACGTATTCTTGGCTACTGATGTCGCTTCTCCAGCACCAACAGCACAGAAGATCAAAGTAAATTGAGAACTTGCACTAAAGTCAAGGACAATGAAAATAAGTTTAAGTGGAAAAAAGTGGCTGCAACAATGACTTTGTTGTCAAAGTTGAGCGTCGACACAAGAAAAAGATTCTCGTAACCTGAAACTAATCAAGGATATAATCCCAAAAATGCACAGTAGAGCTAATACACTTCTACAATTTTTCGTTCTTCTAGAATTGATAGAATAACTCTCCGAAACCCGAACACATCGTCCCTTCAAAATATACTAGGATCAATGATTAAAACTACTTCGATCGGCTGCTCCAGCATGTCTGATCTAGGGTTAAAAAATTCATACTTCCGGCACTCACAAAAAAGATACATGGAGCGGTCGTGGATGAATCGAATATTCGTAGATCAATCGATCAAAGCATTCAAAGCTTACACGAAGTAGTAATTCAAAATATACAGCAGCTATCATCTCTACCCGTAAATTTAGAACTAATTATGCTTGGCTTCGTTTACAAGTAACATGACAGCTGGTTGAAATAAACTCTGCTTAAATAAGAATCGGAAACTTGTAGTGCTCTTGCTATACACCTGCTCTGACGTTAGTGACCCCTACCATTTAAAGTGAAGGGTTATAATTCTGTTGCTAAAAATAAATTTCAATTCTTAACCCTTTAGCGACAAAAGGACCATACGGTTCTCTTTTACGGTCTTTGGGAGAATTGTTCTAATAATTAAGCAGTGAGCAATATGAGGTTACTACTAGGTTTGAACGCGGCGGCATGTTACAGCGTCGTTCTTTTGGCTGCCTGGCTCTCAGCGTGCTTCATTGCATCAGTGTACAGACGGTCTTTGTGAGCTTAGACGTACAAACTAGAAAAAGAAATTCGCCGCTAAAGGGTTAAAACTATCTGTCACTGAAGGACTATTTCTGAATATCTGAGCTGAGTTTCAAATTACAAGGAAAGAAAAAGTAATATTTAAATATTCTGAAAATTGAAAGGTAAGTTTTATAATGAATTATTGCCGCCGTTGTTAAACGCATGTTGTAACAGTGGTGAGATCATTACTGCAACAGTCCTCACAATGCCGGGGCAACTGAAGCAGAATGGAAAAAACGATATATATATGTATATATATATATATATATATATAAATAGAATAGTTCCGAACTATATCGTCTTTACTACACTCGGTCATCAAAGTTGCAGGTTCTCGTCCACCTCCAATAAAAAACTAACAAGTAAAGCAAAGAAAGGATACCCAATCACAGAAGGGAGTTCTCGAATGTCTCTATGATATAATTCCATGGACTAATTTTGCAGTCGGTCTTTAGTATAAATAACTGCAACAACAGCATAGAAATCAATAAAAAATGTATGTAGAATAGAATACGGAGTACCCGACATGAATTACCGAATGGTTTTATGACTTTCAAGTCAAGTTTCGCTCTCAATATCTCCTTCTTGGGTCACATGATAATGATCCATTTAAAATAAACTTCATTTCAGTAACAAAAGTTGATAGCCATTCAGTTACTAATCAAAAAGAACTTCCTGTGTTCATATTTAACACCTGAATGAATACAAGACTTTGTGGTCGCTACGAAATCTCTGTTAAGGTGAAACTGACAATTAGCAGATCGTAAAACCGAATGATAATATACCATAAAAGCATAACATTTTGTTCATATAAATGCTCTGAATTCTCGAACTGAATTCATGGGCAGCTAAAAATGACTTTTAATTAGGTACAAAGTGCGGTATAATATAGAAAGCGTTGAATTCCTAACGACATAAATGCTACTGCATTGTACGTGTTCAGTCTACGTACAACAGAATGCCCGTACTTTATTACAATAAAATACGCTCAATAACGCACATCTCACTTATTATTTTCCTCAACTTCCATCACCTGCAAACTGTTGAGTCCCTGAAGGTAAGGGCGTATAATCCTCTCTTCTAATTTAGTACTTAGGGACTCACGGTGCTCTGAAGAAGTTTCAAATCTTCGAACCTTGTATCAAGTCTTCGATAGCTATCAGAGTTTTTTGAAGATTTACTTTCTTAATTATTCTTGTGGATTTACTTTCGTAATTTTTTTTTTGAGGATTAATTTTGTAATTATTTTGAAGATTATTTTTTGTAATTATTTTTGACGACATACTTTTGTAATTATTTTTGAAGAATTACTACTGTAATTATTTTTTTAGATTTACTTTCGTAATTATTTTTGAAGATTTACTTTCGTAATTAGGATACGATATTTTTATTCCGTTTGTTCTCTCGTAGCATTTATGCTCAACTAGATTTGCAATTAATTTATCCTGAAGCTTAGTCAACTTGTAACACAAATGATATTGTTTCGCTGCTATTAACTTCTTAATTTCTACCATATGAGCTTTCTGAGTACATAGTTTATTCAAAGTAATTCAAAGTTAACGAACTCTGAAGAATACGAACTGCAATTTGAAATTTTTACAATTGTTTTCCACATATTTAAACTCGTGCAAGCGTTTCCCTCTGGACTAATACGTATAAACAAAGTATAATAATTTCTGTTAATATATAGAATTTCGTCTGGGTGGCGTGAATGGAGCTAAAAATGTTCGTGGGGATTTTACTTCAGCTGAAAATTATTTGCTAGTTATTATCTCTGATCTGTAACTAAGCCTCCTCATCGTTTATCTTTGCTGATGATTAATTTCATACTAACCAGATCTTCATTGAAAATTCTAACTTTGGTTTCGTTCGCCCACCGTTTTCCGGGCATACACGAACTTTCATGAATAACTAACATCCTCTGTCCTGAGCTTCCTTCTCGTCCTTAATCCCTCATTTACTTCTGCATACATTTCAAGTTTGTCATGTTGGTTAATTTAAACATTCAACATGCTAATACGTTGCATTGTCCGTATTAGCACGTAACCGTATATACGACAGTACAAAAGCCGTAGACCTTGTCTATCTAGACTTTCAAAAAGCCTTCGACAAAGTCCCCCACGAAAGACTCATGGCCAAAGTGGAAGCGCATGGAATACGAGGCAACTACTCCCGATGGATACGAAACTGGCTCACAGGTCGAACTCAAC
>VCRD01000707.1:93537-134576 GCA_006783055.1 Trinorchestia longiramus | reverse complement strand
CCCCACAATAACCCTCCCAACAACCCTCCCAACAACCCTCCCAACAACCCTCACAAGTCCAACATGAGCCAGAATGGCGTGCAGTTGCCGCTACGGCAGTAAAAATTTCTCCCAGCTTTTAATTTCCGCCACAGAAGGGCCGTCTGTTAATTAGACGGTGGGGAAAGTGCTTTTTTGCAGTTGTTTGGAGGCAGACAGTCAGCCGGGGGGCGTTAGGGAACTGCAGTGGCGAACGGAGTGAAGCTTGTATGTTGAATGGATGCTCACACAAGCGGCGGCTTCGAGAATTAAATAAAAAATACGGAATTCCTTTGTCGGGATGATTTAATTATTGGAGGCTAACGAGTAGTACTTTTGCTAGACTGATGAAATTTACACTAAAGTGTGTACAGATTTTTACTTCTTTCATTCTGTGTACACTAATTTGAGCATTGTTAAATATGTTCCTAATTAAGCACCAACAAAAATTTAACACAATTTTTGGAGCTACTGAAAAAGATTTTCTAAGCTTCGGACAAACCCCCCCCAAGGTAATATGTCTTCATAACACCTACTTGTTAACCATTCATCAATATCCACACCAATTTTAGTGCTGATTCTGCAATGCACGATGGGCTTTCCTCCATCTTAAAGAATGAGGGTGGTCCAAACGTAGAGGTTTCAAGTTAACCCTTTAGCGACTAAAAGGACAATTCGGTCGTCTTTCACGGTCTTTGGGAGAATTGTTCTAATAACTAAACAGTGAGCAATATGAGGTTGCTACTAGGTTTGAACGCGGCGGCATGTTACAGCGTCGTTCTTTTGGCTGCCTGGCTCTCAGCGTGCTTCATTGCATCAGTGTACAGACGGTCTTTGTGAGCTTAGACGTAGAAACTAGAAAAACAAATTGGTCGCTAAAGGGTTAAACACTTTTTCCTTATTGAATCCCACCCCAGCCTAGTGAGCCTATATCACAAAAGCAGAGCGTTTTCAATGGTTTCTTCATGTCATGTCGAAGTAAATAACTCTTCCTCGATTTAGCACTCATACTTGTTCAAGAGACATCGCAGAATTTAAGACAAGGCCTAATCAGAAATGCATCAAAGATTTTTTAGTCCGTGTGAATTTTCTACTGTTTTTATGACCCACACTGTCCTACTGTTCGTATGTCATACATTGTGTGACACTAAAGTTCATTGTTGCATCTGTATCTCTGTTACTTAACTCACTTCCATCTGTTCGTATTTCAGACTGCCTCTAACAACCTTCGGGTCCCAGTCTATAGATTACATGAAATCGAGAACACATGCAAGTAGCTTATTTATGCGCAACAATACGTAATGAATTCATGCCATAAGTGGAAACTTTTTATAAGGCGTCAAATGAAATCATCCGTGAACGTTTGTGATCGTAGGTACTCAAAAATCAAGTGAATATCGGTTAATTGTTTTAGCTGGAAATTAATATTCTGTAAAACACAAACGTTTTGAATTTTTATTTGCTCAAAGTGCATGTTGTACGAGATATACTAGCTTTTGAAAGGAAAATAGCTATTATAGAATCTACAGTTTTTTCTACATTAGTTCTGATAGCGACGAATGTGAATTTATGAAATATTTTTTCTTTTTTCATCCTTTTAAATATCTTGTTTTACGTACCTAGAACGATAGATAATCCTTTTTTAAATTTAAATACCGTTAATGATGTTGGAGTCAGAACTCATTGTTAAAAATCTTAGAAAAAGGAAAGCTTGGGTCAAAGCCTTGTTGAGAAAAGTACTCTCATGAGCTGTTCTTCTATGACTAACCTGATTAGAGCCAAAAACGACAGTAATTTCAATCTCTAGGATACAAGATTATTCAGTTAAATTCTGAACTTTGGGCTCTTGCCAAACACGTTTGGTTTGTTGAAATATTTTCCTGTTTGAGTCTTAGACCGGAGTGGCGTTCTTTATCTAACCATAGTATTGTATTGGGCAAAGATGCTTCTTCTCTTCGCAATATAGAATCGAATTTTATGTAAAGGCATAAGCATGACTTCAATGACTCCCAAAAAAGGCGCCTTCATTCGTTTTTATTAATTCATTTCTCTTTTATCCTTATTTTCTGTGATATTCAACGTAAAAGTTTCCGATTTGCTCGCACAGTTATGTAATGAAGATGGGTTTGATACCAGATAGATCAATTTTTATGTGCATAGATATTAGGTTGTTACAAAAATAATGGTCGGTCGAAGGTCTGGAAGGCTTCTGAAATCGACCATTATTTTTGTAACAACCTAATATATCGTTTAATCCTTATTTATTAATTTTTAATTCATCTGCAATGCCGAACTTCAAGCATTCCTGAAAGAAGTTTTTAGTGTATGCTTACTTTAATTATTCTTCAGACCTGAAGACACCACACCTCTGATAATAAAGTAGCTCCAGTGCAGTATGTGGGGAAAAACAAGATGGGCAAGCTGCAGCTCCCTATCTTCTTGCTAGCCAAAAAGCCAGGCAATAATATTTATTCTTTCAGTACAAATTGCGGAAAAGAGCAATATTTACCACCAATATTATGGCCGCATCGTGACCCAGAAGTCATGAATTAACTCCTTGAGTACCGAGAAGAGAAGTTTCCCGGCCAAATGACTGCACACAAACTGTGGAGTGCTTGTGGTAGCGTCAGGCGGCTACTGAGTCTGGTATGGAAGACAAGTTAAACAAAAATCTGACCTTAAACGTATATCTAACTCATCAACTGATTTTGTTGTATTGTGCGAAGGTATATTCTATAGCCATTATATTCGAAATGGCTGCAAGTTTTACACTAAAAAAAACTACGAAGAAAGCTTGAGGAACAAATTGAAAATAAAAACCGGTCCTTCAAAGTTTGCCACAGAAAGATTGATTCGGTGGCGACTTTCAATAAATGTTAGATACCAAAATATCTATCATTTTTTAAGCGTAATCTGAAAATTGTATGCAATCTTAGCTTAGTCACTGAAAAAGAGCTACATATCACTGAAACAATTCGAGGTTCTTAACTCGTTTTGCTTCGCAATTTACCGAAGTTCAAAAAAACGTAACTTCTCCAAAGAAGAAACATTACCTGTACATCTGTGCCAACTGTCGACGAGTTAACTAAGTTTCTTCATTGCCACTTGGGTCATAAAATCAACTAGTCCTTCTGATGCGAGTTTTATTGTTCATCTCACCTTAACTTGACACTATCTTGACCTGGTGAACTTCAGTAACAAGCCTAGCAGAACACGCAAGTGCAATGCTCAAGCCTGTCAGACTGACGAGTCCTCCTCAGTTCTCTGAATGTTCGAGTATTGTTGACCAGATTCTGAAACTAGATGTTTTAAATGTAAGTTTATCTGATGTCTAAATTACAGCATCAGCATCTTTATCAAACCGGTACTAAGCATCAGCATCAAACTGCTTCAACTAAATGGTACTAAGTCAAGTAATTTCGTAACTATTACCATACTATAAAAATTGTTCAAGCTAGTTTAATTCTCCGCTCCATATTACTTTCCTGCTGACGGTAGACTACATTGAGCAATGTTCTTCTTAGTAACAAAAGAATATTGTTTGTAAAGAATATATATTGTTAGCAGTGGTGTGTTTATATTGGCCATCGACTCACCACACTGAAACTGATGGTTATTCCCTTAGGCACTGCAGACGACTCTTTCTTTTATAAGCTAGAATTACGACTGCTAGCTGTGTAAGACTGGGTAAAGTGGTCCTGCATCTCCTTGACAGTAAAAGAACTATAAAACTCTTTCCTTTCTATACAGGCAACGAGTAAGTATGATACCAAAACGAAGGCAGAATGATTTCGTCGTGGCATGTTTACGACAGCGGCTTTTCACAAACCCACAATGATGCCGCGGCTGGAAAGATTGGGGAAAGCCAACGTCTTTTCGATGATTCCTCGAAAACCTCCGGCGGCGGGATGGAATCTCACACTAAGCTTTGGACGACAGAAGTATAGCTGCATTTCTCAAAATCCCGGGATTCACGTGTTGCATATCACAAAGACGTGCGGAGGACATATTTACTTTCCCGAACATGTTTTTTTAATTCTCTATAATCTGGAACTAATACTTTGATAAAGTATGCAAACATTCATGTATAAACTTAAATAATGGTCTCAATTCAGTGCAAAAAAGTTTACACAGAATGTCACCTTAAGCTTTCATTTCACTCAAATAGCTGGGGAAAAGCGTTAGGGTTTCGACAAAAACTTATTTACATAAAAATAAGTGAAGTTGAAAAACATGAGGTAATCAGTATCATTTATCGGTTTGAATTAAATTTTCCATCTTTTTTAGCATAGGACCAGAAATGAAGCGTCGACGGTTTCTTTGTTTTTAGTGGGAGATTTTGGAAGTCTAGGTAGTAATTACAGTAATAGTCCTGCTATATATGTAAATACAAGGCTTATGCTGCAAAATTTATGCAGGAGCATTTGTTACCATAAATATTGAGTTTGTGAGTGAACTCTTAGAATTTCAACATTTTACGCGGGTTCACTTGATGTATAATATGTTTGCACCCCTTTAAAATTATAGCGAAGTGACTTTGCATTGCATCAGCAGGCAATACGAATGTGCGCTGTCAATATATCATCAACTCAAGCTTTGCTCGCAATGAACCTCATTTTTTCAGCTTAATTTAAATTTTCCAAGAACAGTCCCAAAATTATTTGTTCGTATCTTTTCGATTAATGTTCGGGTTCATTCTCGGAAGCTTCAGATGCTGGATTAAGACTATTTTCAACCTACTAGGCTATACGTAGGGTATGCCACTTCTGAGGGTACACTAAAGCATAATCAGCCTCTAAGGCTACACAATCCCAGTTCAGCCCGTGTGACACATATTCTGATTTATTCCAGTAGTGGTGGTCGCACAAAATCATTTAGGCAGGCAATAATATTTCTGATTAAATGAGAATTATGTGCAGTACGTGTGAGTATATTCCTTTTCTTTTTTTACTGAAAGACTACAATTTAGCTTTTTAATATGATGCAGTACATTTATTCATGATGAGCCTCATAGTTTACTAGGTGTCTAATTCTCGAATAGTTTCTTTACTGTTCCCACTACAACATTAATTGGCGTGGGCAGTGCAGTTCTATGGAATGTTGCGCTGGATTTATCGACCGAGGGTTATTCAAATATTTCCAGAACAATATTTCTACAACAAAGTTCCAATAGTTGATAATCATTTTTCGTAAAACTTCGTCTAAGCTCTCGCTCCAAGTGAAAACAAACTTTTAGTAAAGAATGAAGGATTCTCTGTACATACATATAGTGATGTCATATAGTTAAGGTTCATTTAACACCTTTCTCTTCGATAAGGTAGAAATTTATTGCCTCCTCAATTTCGCTGACTATCTTTGTTTAAATTGTCGTAGAATATCATTCTCCTTATTGGTTAGAGTTCAACGGCTTCAATATTTTTATTATTACTACAATGTTTATCCTGAATAAGATCATCAAGTTCTTGCTTATTTCGCAAAATAAATAAAGAAACTTTTAACGTGAAAATTTTTTATTTCATGATTTTATCACTTGAGGGAATGATTGAGATGAAGCAACTATAAAAAATTTTAGTAATTGAAACCCTTCAGTTTACTTGTAATAAACTATAAATAACATCCAAAAATTATATCGTTTCGTCAGTGTTAGATTTTCAGAGTAACAGACTGTGTTTCTGCTAAAGATGCAGTTGTTACATCGAACGTTCAGACTTGAACGATACTTTTGTTTGCATTTAACTGCTTGAACAGCATTTTAAAGATGAGAACATTTACATTGTCGGGATTTTACAGGTTAGTAATCTGTAACTAAAGAGTCATAAATATTTTACAGTTAACTTTGGTGAATCGTTCGTTTTAATAATATTTCATGTAAATTTATCTAAAAAAACATGTACCTAAAGGACACGAGTGCATAACAATATCAAAATGATCGGCAGGATTTTTTATTCATTCAGTGAGTGATGAAATTTTACGACAAATCTTGTATAGAACTGGCCAGCCACAGATGGTAAAAAATGAGCACGTGTCCTACATTTCACTTACTAATCTATCAAACGATCTATCAGCTTGTGAAATGGTAAAACCAAGAAATTTTCATTGAATAGCATCTTCGTGCAATGCATAACCAGCACGTGTCAAGTCTAAACTACCTTAATACTAGTTCTAAATGAGAAACCGATTGATATGTTCTGTGTTCGTAAAAGTTTTGGGGGTCTCAAGGTAACACATAACTCTGAATGTGATCGTATCTTAAAAGTGTCGAAAAAAATCTTAATAAACGAATGTGGCATTGTTCAACAACTTATACATCAGACGAGTTTCAATCGAAAAACGACTACAAAAATAATTACTTTACTTTAAAATTACTTTCATTCAGGAGCTGCATTTTCGTCACTTTATCCAGTAGGTCTAAGTTGAGCAGACTTGGCGCTGTGGCTCCAGTCCTCGTAGAAGGAGTGCAAATTGACTTCACGGTGAGACTTGGTTGGAAAGAAATATCTTTCTTTCCTGGCAGCTTCATTCACTCAACGCTCGTTGGAATTTTACTGGGCTCGAGGCGACGGGACCGTGAAGAATGAATTGGCTAGTAGAAAAATTCACCGTAGCTTTATTTCTGACATTAACTTCCCTAGGTGAACGATTATTGCATAATTTTGGTTTGCACATGAGAGGGCTTGTAAAATACAGAGGAGCATCTCAGTATTTGCCGAGGCAGCGTTAAAGCACAACTGCCTGCGCCCTCTTGGCTCTATAACTTTAACTGCTCCTCGCAGAGTGTGTAGGCTCGGATAAAATCTGGTCCAAATTATAAACTTCTTTTTCGGCAACTCTTGAACTCAAGCATGAATTGAAGTTTTTTAAACTCTGCCCCGCTCGATTCCCTCTTCCAAAGTTGGATGGAGAGCCGGACGCTCTAATCTGAGTCAGGACTAAGTTGTAATGAGTCGATTATAGGGAGACTCCTCCGGGTGCAGTTCGCTCAATTGCGATTATTGTCGAGTTGATGAGGCTTGTGACTGCTGTGTGCGATGATTATGACTCCTGACTGCTACAGTGTTTGTTTACACGCACTTCTTCTTCATGGCTTACCACAACTAGGCCAGGTTTATACATCGAACTTTTTTTGACACAATCTTATTTGTGATTGTTTTTGTTTTTAATGTTACTAAGGCTCTCATGACTCAACAATCTGTCATACTCATTCTTATAGAATTAATGCATGAAGGTAATTGGAATTATAGTTACTAAAGTTTTGGAATAATAGTGATAGATATACTTTACCTTAGCCGGCCGCTAAATATGACCGAAGTCATATTTATTTCGTTAACTGAAACCGGGTATTCTTATTAGTTTTGATATGATGACAAAGAACATGAATTCATATGATTACAAAATAGAAAGACTAATAAGATGCATTTTATGCAAACAAACACCCAGCCATTTCGTCCAATGGGAAATAACAGTAATTACTAACGCTTACAGGGAGCCAAGAACAGTCGTCGCATTGCGTGACTGGCGCTGTGCTGGAACCCGTATGAGAATTGAACACGCAGCAGTCCGTGACAAGCAGCTCATGGTGCACGAGTTAATATGAGAATTAGAAGCAGCACACAACCTGAATCTTCTTAAATGACTGCTTTCCGACGCGTGTTTTTTTGCAGTCGTCCTGTGAGCTGGTGGAGTTGAGCTTTAGCTGCTGAGCAATAATTTTCCCTTCGGTCCTGTATTCTGTAACTTAAATCATAGAGTAATGAGGAGGTATCAGCAGGAGACTTCGCTATCCTTGCTAAATCAATGCCCGGTATTTTTGTGAATGAAGTATTTTACTCTTTGTTACCTTCAGGGTACGTTTGATATACTGGTGATTCGCTATTTTGAATGAAAATGGTTAAGTGAAGATTAGTTTTTATAGTGTATTTCATTTTCCCCGATTGTTTCAAGCTTGAGTTTCATGCATGCCTTCAGTAAACCTGAACAAATTTTGATTATTACGAACCATTTAGTGCAACCATAGTGTTTTATTCTAATACAATGACAAGGCCTAAATGTTTTTAGTTTCAAAGCAGCTCATGCAGTGAAGCTTAAATGACATATAAACAGACCCCAATAACCCGTTTAAAATTATAATTTTTTCTCAGAACCGTTTCACCGGACTGAGAATCGTTCAATGTTGATAAAGATACTTCCATCTGTTCAGGAATTCTTCAAAGCTTCACAAAATGTTTTGTTTTTCAGGCTTATAGCATGTCTTCACATCCTAAATCCATGACGGTATGCTCCTCAAAAAAGCTCGCGGGAATTTAAAAACCAAGGGATTTCAGTCTCGCACCCCATCGCTAGAGGGAGTCGCGTATCATAACGAAATAAAAACTACATGAATATGAATTGTAAATATCTGAATTTTACGATGACCGTCCAGAGTTCCTTTGAACGTGACGGAAGAAAGATAGAATTTCATTAGAGAAACGGATGGTAATAAATGCATGGAAATTTGGAGTTGTTCTTGTAGCGTGTTGCTACTAGCGCTTGTAGACAGATGTGAGTTATAAAAACTGGTTATTTGATGTTGCTGAGACTACACGGCTGGTTGCACTAGCGGATTGCTCAGCGTTTATGGGATGGGTCGGAAAGTTTAAATGAAATTTTTAGACTGCACATTTTATGGTTCCTAGCTAAAAAGTTTCGTACAAGACCTCATATAAAAAGAATGCGTTTTGAAATGTATGAAGCAAATTGAAGAAATAGATTTTTGTACACATTTTATGGTTGTATTTGCAGTTGAAAAATGAATGTATCGTAGGCAGCATCGTTTGAGTTCTGTTTTTGATTGTAAAATCCTCGTTACCTTAGAATATAATGATACTAAAAACTTATGAGTAAAAAATTTAAACAGTGTCTGTAAGCTATAAATTGTTCATTTGGTGGAATAAACTGAATCGTTTCATTTAATTGGGCTTCCTTTGGCAGAAAGGGCAAATACGGAAGACTTGAATAGTTCATACTTAAATTGTGTGGACTGCAAAAGTGTACAAACTTCTTTAAATGTTGGGAAAAACATTTTAAAAATTCTTATAAATTGTGTGTGGGAAAAATTAGCATTTCTCTTCATCGGCGTTGCATTTAGCTTTCAGACACCACAACCTGTCCTTCCATGAGTCTCTACTGTAGAAGTTTATACCGTTAATGAAGTGTGTAATTTTATTCCTGCGATTACGCCCCTAGACTTTTCTCAAAACCTAAATTGAAGGGGGTGAAAATTTACGCAATGTCACATGTTAAAGGTTAATTCGAAGCAAATGACTGACTAGTGTTACCCTTAATGCTCTAAATGTATTTAGAAGAGAGATACGAGGTCTTAGGTTTGACGTGAAGGATCATTTGAGAGAGGCTCGTGCCGTCTTCGCATCATTCGCACTCCACGGACGCTTTAGGAGGCCTTCAAGTGCCTCGTAAAAGGCTTGCAGGAGCGCGTCCTTAACGCAGCTTTACTCTCAACAAACCCAGGCTGCTTTCGAATTAATACAAGGCACGTCAGGCGCCCGCCGTCTTGTGGATGCCTCGTCCCAAGTCTTACAGCGAACATACCAAGAGAATTTAGCTGGTAGAAATTTTGGGGATCATGCGAAAGTCTTCTGGTCTCTCACGTGTTTATGGTAACGCCTCATTTATACTTTTTTTTGCGTTATTCTTTAGGAAAAAACTCACCTCATTTACGCTTAATCTTGTGTTTTTCTATATGAAAAAAATTCGGATGGTGAAATCTTACGGACTGAATCATGAAACAATGCAAACACATACCTGTGATTTTTTATGATCTTGTAATCTTTAATATGTTGATTTTATCAGATTCCGATGTTTTACTCAGTAGTTTAACACATATTGTTTGTACATACCCAATACTGATGTTTATCACTGTATTGGATAAGATTGAAAGTAATTTCTTGAAACGAAATTGAAGCCAAGTATAAAATTAAAAGAAAGATTAAGCAATTACACAGATTCCTACACATATAAGTCACAATTGACTAAACATTTCAAATTTGAAAAGTATTAGGCATAAACAATGACGCTATTCGTAATACTTCGCATATTAGAGTAGCGCAAGAACGTCGTGAAAAACCAAGACAAAACTTACCAAGTGAAGAAGTGCGGCTTGCTCTGAGACCGTCACATAAAGTCGACGGTGGGTTGTGCCCACGTGCTGTGATGCCTGCAGTTCAAATTATGAATGAGAGTTAACCGCATCCTCAGCCAGGACTAAAGAATAAAACGTAGAGAATCATATATGCGAATGACTCTTGAAACAAAATTTTTCAATTGAATGTTCAAACTTTTTTGATTTTGATGCGAGTAAATCATTAACCCTTTAGCGACGAAAAGGACCATACGGTCCTCTTTTATGGTTTTTGGAAGAATTGTTCTAATAATTAAACAGTGAGCAATATGAGGTTGCTGCTAGGTTTGAACGTGGCGGCATGGCTCTCAGCGTGCTTCATTGCATCAGTGTACAGACGGTCTTTGTGAGCTTAGACGTACAAACTAGAAAAAAATTGGTCGCTAAAGGGTTAAAACATAATGAACATATTAAAAGAATGTTTAATTTGATCTCTAATGACATAAACTGGCTGTAATGTCGGAATAAGAATATCCACGATATTATTATTTTAGTGCATTTTTGAAATCATTACATTTTCAAATCAGACTGAAAATGTTTAGATTATCTCAGTATTTTGAGCATTTTCTTTTTAACTTTTATTACTAACTTTTTTCATCCGCGTAATATTTCGAATTTATCAGTACATAATTGTTTCCTTTTACTGCTTTAATATAATTTGTGATTACTATTGGGGATA
Organism: Trinorchestia longiramus; assembly: GCA_006783055.1. Classification (NCBI taxonomy): domain Eukaryota; kingdom Metazoa; phylum Arthropoda; class Malacostraca; order Amphipoda; family Talitridae; genus Trinorchestia; species Trinorchestia longiramus. The sequence goes on along the minus strand of VCRD01000707.1, from coordinate 123,705 downwards.
AATTCCTCGTGAAATATGAGTCACTAGCAATAATTTGCTAGTAAAGTAACTTTTTTATTTACTTCTACTTGTTAGTCTACGAAAGACGCTTCGTTTCACTTCTCTCGTATCTTAAGTTGACCACAAAATATTCAACACAGCCCGTTCCTCTTCAAGTTAATGCACTTTTTCCATAAAGAAAAGAATGCACACCACAACTCACAGCTAGCATAAAATAAGCTTAGTGTTCTCATGTACAGCTCATAGCTAGCATGTAATAAACTTAGTGTTCTCATGTACAGCTCACAGCTAGCATAAAATAAGCTTAGTGTTCTCATGTACAGCTCATAGCTAGCATGTAATAAACTTAGTGTTCTCATGTACAGCTCATAGCTAGCATGTAATAAACTTAGTGTTCTCATGTGCAGCTCATAGCTAGCATGTAATAAACTTAGTGTTCTCATGTACAGCTCATAGCTAGCATGTAATAAACTTAGAGTTCTCATGTACAGTTCATAGCTAGCATGTAATAAATTTAGTTTTCTCATGTACAGCTCACAGCTAGAATATAATATATTAACTTAGTTTTCTGATGTACAGCTCACAGTTAGCATATAATATGTTAACTTAGTTTTCTGATGTACAGCTCACAGCTAGCATGTAATAAACTTAGTTTTCGCATGTACTGCAATAACATTAACAGTCTCAACCGTCGCGTTAACTCGAGAATGCCTAACTAGATCCAGGGTCTCGTGGTTCGCGAACTGCAGAGCGAACATTCGCTGCAATCATGCTAATTCCAGAGGATGAGGTATCGAAGTGCCAGGTCTTGTTTTAGACGCAGACTCTGTTGTCGGAATGGAGTCAAACGAATAAAATTCACGTTCCTGCATATGTTGATTACTATATTAGTGAAACAGGGACTCTGCATCTCGGTAAGACATCTGGTTGTGAATGACAACCAAAATTTCTGTGTATCCTTGCAAATGATGTGGTGTTAGTGTCACAAAGATATGGCTACTGTTTCTAGTTTTGGAGGTAATTTCCTTGTGTTATTATTTTTCCAGTGCTTTTCTTCATGATCGTTCGATCTACGTAGTGTATTTACTAGAGATCAAAGTAAGTGTCTGAGCGTCTAGTTTTTTTAGCCTTGTAGACCAGGTATAGTAGACTAGGTCTAGTAGACTAGGTTGTTTTTATCACAGGTGTTCACGCTAATCTTACTTACCGTTGTGCTGCATTCAGTCCGGTATAATTTATCGCCACAAATGCAAGACACTACATATCATAACAGCTTATCTAGTTTTAATCGAATGTACATAACTTTTAATATCCACGTAACATTAATGCCCAACTTTGCCTTGTGTGAACTAATGCTCATCATATCGACGACTTCTTATTATTATAATTCAGTCACCAGATTTTTGCTCCTCTATCTTGATACTCACAGTTGGACTGCTGGTATATTATTCCGTATTCAATTTTATTCCTAAGACGCTGAATTAACTGAGTTTCTGCCCGTACTTTGTTCAGCACTACACGGGAACAGCCATCTTTCAATCACCGACTATTATAATCATTCTATGCAGCCATGTTTAAATGCTGTCTCTTGACTTGTTAAAAAACGTAGGATACGGGAAAAAATTTATTCTATGCGTAGGTATCATGGATTGAACAGCTCAATACGTGTGTTAAAGCATATTGCAATGGGTCAATGCGTATTTGACAACGGGTCAAATAGGTATGCGTAACACTCAAGAAATAAGCATTTTGAGAAATGTATTACACTTAGGAATATGAGAATGGAACAAAACTTCAAACAAATAAAGTTTTCCAGAAATTCCAACGAAAAATACCTCAAACTGAAAGAACTAACGCAAAAAATCAGTAGATGTGTCCATATGGAGATGATATATCTCGTTAACATACCAGCAGAAAAATAGCTGCAACAAAGCAATGAAATAAAGAGGACGAAAAGGGGTAAGCTAATATCTATTAGAGTGTCAAGTGAAGCAAGCTCGTACAGTTTTACCACCCATAGAGGTTGAGTGAGGGGCTGATGAGAACAGATATTTATGGAGCTGCAGTGAGGAATACTGCGTCACAAGTTTGTCTGATTGTAAGCTGAATGGACGTCCTCAAGCAGGGCTCGTGTGTGAGAAATATGACTGAAGAAGACGCATGGGTGCAGCAAATGATAGACCGAAATTGGGAGAGGATACAATTAAAGGTAGAAGCCATCGGTCACGCTACGGTCAGGTCATCGCTCCTGCAATAAGTTCTAATTTAGAACTGCAGTACGTGAAATGAGGTATGCGTTGTGGGACGTGAACATTAAAGGCTTTAGAGACCTGCAATGCAAAATTCAGGCGAAATCTGTTCAAACTATTATTTAAAAAGAATGATTCTAATGTCATGTTGATATTTATATCTTATTTTTCGGGTGTTGTAACAGTGCTCTAATTGGAACGCTTCTTCTATTAATGATAATACTGAAAACTTTGAACTACAGATGGTTGATTTTACTTATAAGAATATGTGAAATAGTTTGACAAATGTTGTTGTAACGTCCGTTACCTTACTGGGTTACTTCTATTCTGCATACACCAGATTTGGCACAACTTCATTTATTCATGTCTTTACCTCCCCTTCAAACGATGGGTCTACGAGGTTTGCCCTTCCATTCACACTGAGTTTAGAGCTTCTAGGAAGGAAGGTGAGATTCCTGAACTGCTGAGGTATTTTCATTGTGGCTGTGATTGTTGCATGGCTGATTGTGTCAGTGGTTGTCTGCAGGCATTGAACAAAACACTCGCTTCTGGGCATCCCTGAGTTATTCTGTGCAGATCAGTTGCTCATGCATCGAGTCTGTTGATGGTTAATCTCACACTCTGATATTTTTCTCAGTCAGAAATGTAGCCTTCATGAAATCGGAATAGCGTATGCTAAAGACAAAGGTTTCTAGCCTCAACAACTCTGTTCTGACAAGGGACCAGTCATTACTCTACCACCAGCTTAGTCGACTGGTGAGCGAGCTCGCTTGCAATGCGAGAAGACCCGGGTTCGAGGCCCACTGCCGCGGTTGTCAGTTTGTGTATGACCTTCGTTTGGCTAAAATTACGGCATGGGACTTGGAGACCGACCCAAGGATGGGGCAAAAGGCTCGTTCCTATCGCCTCATTCTATTCTATTCTATTCTACTAAAGTCAGTAAAGTGGGACATCACGAGAAGCCAGTTCACATTTTGAAATACGAACCTGTGACTATTGTGATGATTGAAAGGGATGATGATATAATTATCTATATCCATAGAAACTGTAGAAAAATAAATTTTAGCCATCGAATAGATTCTACTAACAATTATCGGATATCATTGAGTTCCTTTTAGAAATGTTCTTGTAATTTCTTAAACTTGACAAATACTTCAATTACGATTAAAGCGATGAATTACATAACAATAACAAACTCAGTAAAAAATGTTCGCATACTTTTTATAATAGATAAAATTTTATTACAACAGTGAAGAGTTAAACGAAGATCTATTTTTATCATTTGTGCGTTATCGTCCATTTTAAGTGAGGAATGAACCGTACGAGTCATCTGTACCATACTGAAGCAGAGCCCTCGAATTGCTGGATCGTACTTGGCGCACGCTAGAAAATTGCAATCACTGCTACAGGCTCCGTTTGTGTAGCACATTCCTTGGTTCGGTGGTATGCCTTCGAGAGTAACTGTCTTATTTTACAATGCTGCTAACGCTACTCAGCAGGGTCGTCAACGCAAACAGCGCTCCTTCGCGTCCTGCAGCCATCGCCACTATCTAAATCAACAATGCATGTGCCTTTGTCTTGCTATTGTACACACCAACGGTGCAGCGTGCTTGCCTGTAGGCTGCAGTGCTGCGTCCTTGCCTGTAGGCAAGCAAAGTTGCATGGTTGTTTCTGTCATCTTGAATACGAGCTGTGATGCTCCTCTGTCTTGTCATGGCTTCAAAAAATGACTGCCTTTTTATCACTGAAACGGAAGACAACCTTGTTATAACTGTAATGGAAGTCAGCCTTGTTATTGCTGTAACAGAAAACTACGTTGTTATCACTGTAATGGAAGTCAGCCTTGTCATTGCTGTAACAAGAAGACTACCTTGCTAAAGCTGAAACTGAAGACGACATTGTTATCACTGAATAAGAATAGAACCTTGTTATTGCTGCAACAGAAGAAGACATTATTGCTGCAACAGAAGACAAGTAACGCTGTTGTTTGCGTCTGTTATCGCTCCTGTAGAAGACAAGCAACGCTGCTGTTTACTCCTGTTGTCTCTGTTGCAAAAGACAAGCAGCGCTGCTGTTTGCTCCTGTTATCGCTACTAGGGAGCTGCTGAAGCCCCTGTGCACAGTTCGCCTTTAATCTCACTGCATCATTTGACGGCCCCGCTGCCCGCCGCTCCTCCTGCTCCTGTTTTTGATGCCTCCAACCGCGGATGCGTCTTGACGTAGGACGTAACTTTCCCTGGTAGCTCTGCACCACACAGTGATGCTTCATTACGTCTTGTAGGACGTAACTTTCCCTAGTAGCTCTGCACCACACAGTGATGCTTCATTACGTCTTGTAGGGCGTAACTTTCCCTAGTAGCTCTGCACCACACAGTGATGCTTCATTGTGTCTTGTAGGACGTAACTTTCCCTAGTAGCTCTGCACCACACAGTGATGCTTCATTGTGTCTTGTAGGACGTAACTTTCCCTAGTAGCTCTGCACCACACAGTGATGCTTCATTGCGTCTTGTAGGACGTAACTTTCCCTAGTAGCTCTGCACCACACAGTGATGCTTCATTGCGTCTTGTAGGACGTAACTTTCCCTCACAACACTGCACCACACAGTGATGCTTCATTGCGTCTTGTAGGACGTAACTTTCCCTAGTAGCTCTGCACCACACAGTGATGCTTCATTGCGTCTTGACGTAAGACGTAGCTTTCCTTCACAACGCTGCAATGAATTCATGACGATAACTGACAGGTGCAAACCATTGTGTTGTAACTCTTTTGTCATTGAAACCTTTTAATATGAACACAAAGACACATTCTGAGCCTTGCTGCTACTCGATTTAGCATTGTTTCTCACAGACGTCCACGAGTTTTTGACTGAACAAGTGAAATATAATGAAATTCACGGTAATAGGTATTTCGTTGTATTTTATTCTTTCATTTTACAATTCTATTATGAACTGCATAAGGATACAAAATGAGCGAATTGCCAGTTACACCTTTTCGTTCACTGAGCGTGAAATTCACAGTACATATATGTTAAATGTAGTTACAATTTTGAACAAGACACAACTTCACGACGTGCAGCGTACCCTGAAGTTTGACGAGCAATTTTTCGCTCTAGTTAAACGGCTTCGTTGTTATCTTGTACATCTTCTGCTCCCAGTGAAATAATTTCGTAATGTTACTTACAAATGAAATTAAATGCAACCCCAATCTTGTCTACACTAATGTACGGTCATCTAGCGTATTTATGTAAGTACTACTACTACTCAATGAATTTTTCGATGCTCTTAAGTGCCAGTTATAGTGAAGATGCAAGACTTACAATCTTGTGTGCTCAGCATTATACAGCGTGACATGAAACCAGAGATCCCCGTGAGTTTTACTGTGTTTCTTAACTTTCGTGTGACTGAACTTGGTTTCTGATGAAATACTAGGAATGTTGCAAGAGACGAGCTCCCATACCTGCATAATTGGCACGGTAAAATCGGACTTTATTTTTGTACAAACCAAATATAATACGGTGAAAGATATTGAGATTGAAAACTAACATTAAGTTCTCCATTTGTTGTAAAATTCTATGAAGGAAAATATGTTGAAAAATATTCAAGGTTATTACTTTGCCCATCCAATCCTTGGAAGAACAAATAGCTTTTGTTGCCTTTTACTTTATATTTATTCCACATACATATGTAGGTGTTCCTTTCTTCGTCTGTGTCGAATACTCGAAGTGAACATCAAAATAATAAACAGCCAAATGTTGTGCTATTTTCACCATTTCTTCAGAACTGATTATCCTTCTGCTGTAGGAAAATAAACCACGTTTCGTGCTAGTATCTTCTCGTGTCCTGTCATAGTAACAGAGTTCGAAATTTCAACAACGCTGAAACATACTCGGGGCTTTGTTTGGAATAATTGCTTTCAGAATCCCACAGAAGAAGCCAGCATATCTTAGTTGGGCTTACACTGAGAGATATAATTCTAGTTAAAGTTCAATCAAACTTTGTTCTGAATTCTAATGCACCAGCCTCAAAGCCAAATGCAGAATCGTGCCTAAATTATAACATTTAATTACATTTTTAGCGTCATTTTAAATGTTACTTTCCTGATAGCCGGACCGAATAACCATGGATTGCTGCAAGACACATAAATAACGTTTACTTTGTCTCAGCATAATGTATGCAAGCTAGTGTGAGCCGTTGATCCGTTCGCTTTTTGCACTTTTCTTTTTATAATATCATAGTATTCAAATTTGAAACCTGTACCCGATAGGGTGGGAGCTATTGGGTTAGTAAGTGCATTCTGGTCTTCGTTTACTGATAGCAAGTAAACCGAACTTGCTCTTAAATTTCGGTAAACCTACAATTTCAGTTCTTCTGTATTCATGGCAAGCAGGTCATTGAGTGCTATTCGTTTGCAAGGCCAGCTGGAGCACCTCTAAATCCCTTCTGTGCACCTGCATTCTCGTCAGTGATGCAAACATTGAGTTTTTGAAGCAAATCATCTTGAAAGTAAAGAGCAGAAACGTTACGACAGCTATGATCTTCTGTAAAATGTTTTTTTTGTCTGGTATCTGGTTCTCAAAGTGAAAAAGACCATCGTCTACGTTAATTCTGATGATAACTTGAAAAAACTCTTTCGATTTGAATTCACCAGTATTTGTATATTGAACAATGAAGAGAGTAGCATTTTTTCTCGTGGAACTTAGAAGTGAATAAGTAATAGAGACGTGAATATCCATTCTAACTACGAAGCATGGAACGCGATGCCAATCTACCCACACACAAGACTCTCTTATGTTATCATCCAGAGTCCCCAGAAAACAGCGATTTAACAAAATTCGATCAATATTTTAATTAGCATTCCTTTCTAATTTTATGCAAATTACTTCCCTGATTTTTGAATACACATCCAATTAGCTTGTATGTGAGAGCTGACAGGAATTGATGCCCGTCTCGAGTATGAACAACGGCAAATAAACCGCGCTCTTTGCTATAGCTCACGAGCTGTTAGTATGACACAGCAATGTGCAGCCTTGGGTTGCAGTGTGCCGACGATTCTTCTCCTATGAGCCCATGCATTTGACGCTCCCATCATCGGCACTGCATTAATGATGACGGAGTGACTCTCAAAATACCGAAGGCTCGAAGTGCTCCAGATTCCAGAGTGAGGTGGTGACATTCTCGACTTGACGGGAATTGTGGCGGCGCTGATAGCATCTAATTAGGAATATGGGCGCTCTGAGGGAGGCGAGCGGGGAGGGGAGTGTTCGCAGCTCATCGCTGCCGATTTGGCTTGAATGGAGCGAGCCTACATAGATTGCCCTACTCCTTCTTGAATAACAATAACCGATGGACTAGTTTCTGAGCTTACAATTGAAAATAATCTTAAAGGAAACCCAGCAGAGTAAATGACTGTATGTCAGCGAATATCTAAGCGGAAAATGTTTAAAGTTAATAGGTAGGAATGGATGATTGCTTTTCGCTAATTTCAACGTTATTTTTTGGGTTTCCTTTTCTACGGAGTTCAGTAAATAAAGTCTAAACATCAGTCTGGGCTTGAGCCTCACCTTTATGATACCAATACGCAAAATTAGACTCACTAAAGTTCCTTTCGAGCTGACTGCTTTGGAGAAACTCCTTCACTTTACCCTATTCAAACTTGAATGATTATTAATTTTTCATGCAATCTTTTGAAAATCATACTAGTTCGAAAAATTATTCTATCATAAAAACAATACTCTTTATGATAGAAATACTCGATGATTTCACAAAAACGTATCGCATAAAATTGAAAAATTACATCTTTAGTTTTAAGCGTGGCATGATGGATGGCATGCGCAGGTGAGGTCGTTTTCGAACTTCAGTGACATCTAACGAGGAATTATGAGCAAAAATACGACAACCTCTAGAGACAATCGCTGTCAGTTCAGCCGAGAGTGACAAATAGATTCGATTTGGAAGCATTAAATTTTCTATACGCAATGACAAAACCAGTCCTACAAGCAGTCTTCCTTGCAAAGGTGTCTTAGTTCCTTCTTAGTTTTCAGAAAGTCAACAGAATGACCGCGACCGATAAGCAAAGAAAATTTTTTAGAAGGTAATTCATAGTACTATTTGTACCTTCGAATTACTTTTACGTTTAATTGTTCACATTACGAATAAATGAACAATTTCATGTCAATTTAAATATTTATAAAACACAAAGGGCGGTAGAAAAACATCAGCAGTGCAAAATTTCTTTTTGTATATGATTAATGAAAATTTATGCGTTTCCTTCTCACTCGTGAACTGCTTCAGGAGCTATTCAGGATTCTTATTTGAATGAGTTACAACAAATCAAAATTCGAATAAAAAATAAAAAACAGAAAGGAAAACATGCATTTCAAATGAAGTTGATACATAAAATACGATACATTGACCCTAAAATATCCATGCATAAAAAACCTCAGGTGGTAGATAGTAGATATCCTATAGGAGGTAACACATTTGCGACAGCAAAACTTTTCCATTCTGAAGTTCAAGATAAAACGTTAGTGTACAGTTCCTAGAAGAATTGGTGTCATAATGACACTCCTGAATAGGTCACACTTGTTCTCTTATTGCTACGCATGCTCACCGAACGTGTATTCAGGTGAGCTAGGTATGCCTTCAGAATGACTTGAATGGCAATCATTTTATTTTCCGACGACTGTTACTCAGCTCCACATTCACGCACTGTACGTCTGGCGTATCAATCTGGCGTAACTGGCACTCAATACTTTTACAGATGTGAAGTTTTTATCGCTCTCTGGTTCATAATAGCACTTGCCTCGAAAGTGTTCCTGTCCAAGACCTGGTTTAGTTTGTTGCTCACCCTGAGCCCCGGACTAAGAAATACGATGTCCGTAACGCTTACTGAAGCATTCGGAAAAAACAAACCTTTATCTCTTACTTTCGCAATCAAGCACTTAGAGCGTGAATTTTTCTCTTTGCTATCATGCTATGTGTTTTCAGTGTTCTACTTGTCCCACTTCTCGTTTGAACTTACCCTATTTCTTACAATTTCCAGAAAGTTAGTCTCTTAAATACTAGTGGGGATTCATTTTCCCGCTTGGTTCTCAGCTATTCGTTTAAAAACAAGTGAGAGTTAAATAGTATAAATAACGTATTTCTTTCAATATAGGCAGAGTTCAAGTTTAGTGACAGTCTTTTTGGGGGTCATCTGAAAAAATCAATGAAGATTCAAATCACTATTACGTAGGAATAATTTCTATTTGAAAAGCATTAAAAATTGACGCGTAAGCCTTTGTGAGCCGCCGTTATAACCGTACGCTGAACGAGTTCTACTCGAGCATTTATTATTTATTTTGCTGTAAATGTAAAAAAGTACAGTGAGCCGCAAGTCTTTCAATATACAAATTACATAGATTCAGCTTCCAGAAAACTCGATGATACTAATTAAGAGTTGGAATCTCCTATCGATTATTATTTCTCTAATTACAGTGCTAAATGTTCAATTATAGAATTCTACATCCAAGTGTTTTCTCTCACGTAGCTTTAAATTACAGTTATTTTTTAAAACAAATGTAGTATTGTGTCGGTTTCTTAAAGTTCTCGATATTCGAGTAAGTTTATCGTGTTTGTTACGATATTAGAAAATGCGATAGGTGTTATAAACACATTAGGATGGGTGAAGACACAAATTTGAAACAAGAGGTTGAATATCACTTGGAAAATTTAGCAAAACGTTCAATTGATTAATAAGGATAAATTTCACGGGCATTGTATAACTTCTGCTCTAACAGCCAAGGAAGAAACATGTGTTAAAATCATTTCAATTTTCGGTTAGGAATCAAACGCTGACTGTCGAACTGAGGAAAAGAATGATTGAGTTGACTACTTTGATGATGTAATGAAGCTAAAATTTACTGTATAATAGTTATCGGCATTTCTTAACACAGCAGTAGGTTTTTAGTTACTCTATTTAGGATAATAGTAATTAAAAACCTACTAAAATTATACACTGGTGCAATTTTCGGGAGAAAACGATTCACAAATACGCTACAAAATCGGATGTGCAACACTTTAAGTTACTTGTGCAAAATGAACATGATGCGATTTTTGGAAAACGAGATGAATAGATTTGAATGGAAGTGCACCACACCAAATTCTAAAAGATTCCAATATCTAATTCATGCCTAATATCGGTACATCAGTTTCTTATACCGTATACATTTATCAATATTTCCAGTGTCAATTTCATGAAATCGATTAGCCAATCACATATTTCCTATCATTGTTCACGACGTTTTACCGAACAATGCCGACGGCTGAAATTACATGGTTTCTGGTCGAAGCGTTCAGTGCTTGTCAGTCTTCCGTCATTTTTCCTTCTGCTTTACATTAACGTCAAAACATAGTTTTCAATCGCCCAAGGTAATGCGGTAGAAAGCTCTGCGTTGCTACGAATAGCTATGGTCAAGTGAGCACACAGTCAGCTGAAAAGAAGCACTGAAGTGTACCTTGTTCATTCAGAGCGTACGCTTTTATTCAACGAGATTTTGAATCTTCCCCACGGGCAAAATGGGCTAGCGGTGGTTTCATGGGATCATCTCTTCTGCTGGGTCATTTCCTTAGCGTATCGATCCTCTGAGAGGGAGCTAGTTCAATCGATAGGCGTTGAGTAGAGCATTATGGTGCAGCGGTTATATTCAAAATTGCTTAGAGAACTGAAATTATATCAGAATCATCTATCCGAAAATGTATGAGGTATTAGTTGAATAAATGATGCATCATCCAAACAATAAAAGGTGAAGAAAGGCCTTAAATCCTAAAGCAGCTTCCTGAAATTGATACGTTTCTGTGTTATTCGGAAGGTGCCCTGCGAGCGTGCAGAATCTCCTAACGCCATCCTTGACCATTCTAAAGTAAACGTTTTGTGACATCAAACGTTCGAAGATATGCTTATAAATCAGTGACGCCCATGTTCATAAATGAATATGTAACACTTTTGAAACAGAAAAATGATGCAATCATCAAACTACATATTTATAAAAGTAACGAGTAGTTACGTGTTTAGAAAATAGTTTCTCCCAAGTTGAATAATAGTTTTAATGCCAATTGTTTAATTCAGTTTCCCGAGAATTTAAGCAGTTTTAATAAATTCCATTCGAAATTAATTTTATTTTTCATCGCAACTCCGATCCTTCTGAAAGTTTTTCATGAGAGGAGTTTGTGCGAGTTGACCTAGATTTCAGGGCTCTTTACATTTACAACATCTAGGTTTTCTGTGTTTTGCATGTTCACTTGAATTTGTCATCCAATTTCACCGGCACTAGTATAAAGATTTGAAAAGTATATTTTATATATCAAACTAATACAGTAATAAAAACAATAAATTGTTCCATCATTTGTCCATTAGATAGCTGTTTGCTATTTCATCTATAACTAAACTTAATTGGTCTCGATCAAATTCATTCATTACAAATAAATTTTATGAGTCAAACTTGTGACTTCAGCAGTAGCTTCCTACGAGTGAACGTCTTCCATATTTTGTCGGACACCATGTGGTGAAATAATGAAATACAAGAAAAGGAAGAGTCGAGTTTATATTAACACGTTGCCTGCGATTGCCTAGCTGGTGCAAATCTTTACTTTGTACACACAGTCACTAGAAAGCCTTGAAAAAATTATAGAACCTAACCTGAGTGACCCACCGGCGGGTCGTATCGCACTCAACGTGTTAAGCTAGTCTACGTGGCAAAAGAAAGTCTATAGATGCATTCAGCAAAACCCTCGCACTAAATGTTACCAACATCAATTTGCCGATTAACAGTTGCAAGAAGCGAAATTGAAACATTCATGAACTTTAACACGTTGACTCTGAAGTGGTACGTATGTGTACCACTGAAGTTAGGTTCTGTAATTTTCTCAGATCCTTCTAGTAACTATGCGTACAAAGTGAAGTTTTACACTAATCACGGGCAACGTTAAATATTTCATGTGATTAGCTACTATTGACCCAGTCTCGGTGTTTACTTTTAGTTTGGCGCAATAGCTACGAAAAAACATTTTGCATGTGTAGTACACTGAAGTGTGGGGGGGCGAGGGCAGTTGGAGAATTAAGGCAAGGATAACTCAACCTACAAATTAATCTGTTGTTAGGCCACCACCAGTAGTGCAAGTATCTTCAGATATCGTAAAGAGTACAAACTTTATCTGCGGATTCTCACGTGGGAAGAGAGCGCTGCAAGGCTCCTACGAAACCGAAATTGGAGGCTTGAGACAGATGAACAAATGTTTGATATTCTAGCGTGCTAAGTAATAGTTGCGGACATTCTAGCGTGTGCTACTCAAAACGAAAAATCTAATCGAAGTAAATTTGATTGTTCAATTTCAATGGCAGTGGTATTAAATATCGAAGGTGAAATTACTAGAATACGTACGATGTAAAACGCTTCATAACTTTTCGAGTTGCTCCGCAGAGTGAAGAAAATTATTGCGAGCATGTACAGATTCCCGTTTTAAACGACATTCATGACGTTTCGAAAGGAAAATTGGTTTTTACATCCGCCTAAAAGTTTTCATTTTACGTAGATTTTACCCCAGCAAGTGTCGTCCGAACCCAGCGAGTGAAATACCACCTATTTAACACGTTGACTCCGAAGTGGTACGTATGTGTACCACTTAGGTTAGGTTCTGTAATTTTTTCAGATCCTAGTGACTATGAGTACAAAGTGAAGATTTACACTAGTTAGGTGATCTGAGGCAACGTGTTAAGGCTGTGCTAGTTTGCTACTTCGTTATATTGGGTTGGCCAAAAAGTTAGTTTTTTATAGAGAAAGATGGCATTTAAAAAACTAACGAACTTTTTGGCCAACCTAATATGTTTTCTCTATCAACACGTGTTGAGGTGACCTACGTATTTAATTCCCGAGAACTGCGGTCTAGAGTTCTTCATTTTTTCCCCACAAACGAATTTGAGAAGTTATTCCAGTGCTAAATTTCTTTAGGTCAAATTAAATAAAATGCATGTTTAGGAAGGAACAATTTTATTAAATAATAACCATAAAACTACAAATTCAAATATTTAAACAAACTTAGTGCCTCAGAACAAAAGTTTGAATAGCGAAGTCGCTCATTAGTGAGAAAACTTCATGAAATTTTAGATAATTTCTAGAAAAAAGTAAAGTTTTTCGAGAAGGTTCTCGCTCAAACGGGGCACCTAAATTTTATAGAAAGTAGAACGCGAGAAAAAACAGAAGTTAGTCGCTCCTGGTTAAAAAGTTAACCAAATATCACTAATAAAAATGTTGAAATAAAATTTAGAGACTTAACCAGTGAATTTTTACCTTCAAATCCCTTTGAAGCCACTGCATAAAAAATTGAATTCTAAATTCAACGTTAACTTAGCTATGGAATTTTTTCTATCCTTCATTTAGTTATTTTAAATAAAATTAATTTGTAAAAAATCAACATGAAGAAAACTCTTTATGCTGTAGCTTTCCTCGGTAATATATAAATTCGAACTTAAATGAACTGAACTTTAAAATGCCACCCTTTCTATGAACAAATTACGGACTTTCCTGTGGCTTACATGAATACTTCAGTATAAACGCCGCTCAGCATTGACATTGAATGAAGTACCCCACCCAAAATACCAAGTAGACAGATTGCAAGCTGGAGACTATTCATCATGAATGAATAGACAATCTGCACCATACAAGCAAAACCCTTTGTGATGGAAACTGAAGCATTTTTTCTTTTTTTTCAGAAACTCTGTCCGAGGATGATTACAGTCGCCGAGACTTTCTTCATCCAGCAAGCTTATAGAATTCCCACACCTCTGACTAGAGATTCTTGCTCGGCAATTATAGAAATCGTGCTTGCTGAAAAGATCGCTCTGTCTAGAGCATGGAAATCTTGATAAAATTTTCATTTCCCGTTGCTGATTGAGATCTCTATTGGACTGAGAGTACGACCTGTGTATAGCGAAGCTTTCCGTTTCAACTGATCGGAGTAGAGCGAGAAGATCGTTCACATTATTTTTAATCGAAGGGCGCTTCCCTGGACACTCCTTTTGCTTACAACTAAAATCACTCAAAACAAACGACTTTTGAACGTCGTCCGAGAGAGATTCCATCCTCACTGAATCCACTGGTTCAGATTTATCTGTGGGAAGAAAATTGTCATGTTCAGTGAAGACGCGCTGAGAATAGTCGCTTGATTGCGTGACTTGCTCGTGCGAGTTTTGCATGCCGCCGTCCGATGCAGTTGCCCTGCACAAGTCTTCCATGGAACTGTTGTGCGTGTCTATGTCTGCAGGTCGTAAGGAAGGAATGGCTGCAAACTCCAACATTGTTTCATTGTGATCGTTCTTCGAACAGCCGGTGAAGACTCTCCAGGTGACCGTAGCCGATCTATCCACGGCACTCTCTTCCTCAGGCCAGTGATGAAGTGCTTCCAATATCTAAGGAATGATTCGGAAGCAGACATTGAAACAGATGTTTGAAGGCCTAAAAGTAAATCCAAATTTGTATTATTTAGAGCAGTGGTTCCCAACCTTTTTGTGACCAAGTACCACTTTGAGGTCCCGTACAGTCGCCGCGTACCACGTGGTTCCAGAGAAACTAAATTCGATCAGATGCCACTTTATTTCCATTATTGTCCAAGTAGAACACTCAAATAAACTAAGATTTGCTAACTTCAAATGGTTGCCAGATTACCCTATGTTAGGCAGTAAACATTTTGTTAAGTAAAATATAGCAAAATAAAAATTGTTCATGACCCCGAAAGTGTTCGCGTACCACCTGAAAGGCCCTCGCGTACCACTAGTGGTACGCGTACCACAGATTGGGAACCACTGATTTAGAGGGATAGTTTTTATCATAATCGAGTTTATCTGTCAACTACAAGCCCTTTGACTGTTTTAGTGTATCTACGGCATGCGAGCGCATACAATAACATTCCACTGATCTCTTCAGCTCATAACTAAAGTTATAATCAAAGTATTATGTTTAGAACACGACAGTAGCTGTGCTGCTAACGACTATATTTTTTTAGAATAATATCTGTGCAATATTAACGGATTAGAAATTTATAACATGGGAACGAGAAGAGTTATGATCATGCAAGTTAAGTTGAATCACGAGGTTGCATATTTTCAACACGAGATAGGCTATAAAATATAGCATATTTACTTTACAATTCCATCACCAACAGATCTGGAGGATTTTGCTTGTTTATCTACATAATAGCGAAAACGACTGAGGCCTTTGTCATATCGTGGCAAGGTTCTCGATGCTTTTATCCAAGTTAGCCATAAGTTTTTTTGCACAGAAGAAATTCATATTAATTTTGAATTAAAAAATTCTAATTACCGAGCATAACCTTCGACAGGTCATTTTAATGCCGACCTTTCAAAAAGAAAAAAGGTGGCAAATTAATTTTGAAACTCGCGCCACATGGAGTTTCCGTATATACATCTTACAATAAAAGGGTCGTGATTTCGACTGTGCATTACTCATGAGGGTCAAGTTTCGGTCGGTTATTTTCTTTTAGTCGTAAAGGCGCATGATGCTCAAAGCTACACTACTATAGTATATATGTATGTATTCCCATTACCTCTTTATTGGCAATCGAGCACTTTAGTATTCCCTCCTCGAGATCGTGAATGAAGGAACACCTGGCCCCGTAGCGACAATACCCAGACTCGTGGTAAGCTTGACAATTGCGAGTCTTGTACTTGCCGTGGTGGAAGGACACCTTCAGTTGGTCGAGACCATGAGCGTAGTTGCATCTGCACAAAAAGCAAGTTAGCATTCATGTATTTGAGTGAAACTTTTTTATCAATCAATCATCTCGTGGTTATGACTCATGGCCATCTCTACAGACTAGGCAAACTGACAAGAGGTCTGCAAACTGACTTTCACATGCGAGAGTCACGTTAGAAGGAAAGCTATTGTATTCAAGAGGGGCTAAGCGACTCGTCCGTACCTCACCGAGAAGATTAAGATGGAAAGCCACAACTCTTCAACTACAACTCCCCTAGTTCTTCGCTACTCTAGTAACAAAGTAGTTTGAAGCACCCAAGGACAAGTGCTAAGGAGGCATCGGCTAAGATGAACAGTCTTAGGGGAGGCTCAGATCATTCCGTTTTTGCGGAGCACGAACGTTAGTGAGCAGGTATTAGTTTAGAGTAGCGTGCTTCGTTAAGCCGAAGATTAAAGCCGTCCTTTAAGCTTTATACCAAGGAACTTTCGTACCGATAAGTTTCTAGACGACATCAACCCATATGCACGCAGCTAAAATGTCTGATTATTTTGAGCATTTTGAAATTTCTAAGCACAACTCATTACAATACTAGCAGGAGAACTTTCTACTTTCAGGAATTGAGAGCAAACGTTCTTGGAGTATCCCATTGACAAGTATCAATCCGATTGAACGATTGGGACGTGGAAATTTAAATGCGCACTTTTATTTCATCAAGAACGCTGAAAGATTTCAAATTATTATTGAGTAGGACGTTCCCTATTAAGTTCATTTGTCCTACAGAGATTTAACGGTAAACAGTAGCTCAGGCCGAAAATTTTTATCCCTGATGGAAAGATTGCAGTATCAACAGTATCAATCTCCAAATCAGCCGTAGTGTCAAATCAGAAAACTCAAAAGAGAGATCTGTAGCACTCCATTGCTCAAAAAATCATGGCTGAAGATCAAAAGTAAAATACTGTGGGCGTCTCTGGAACTCTGTTGAAAGTCTGTATTAAAACTTTCAACATTCTAGCTAACGTTTGACTCTGCACAAAAACGGAAGTCCTGAGCAGCGACAACTGCACTGGTTTTGCAATACTGTTCTATCATAGAGTGAGGTTGATTACACAAGCTACGCGAGCTGTCACTATTTCAAAATTTTGAACAATGGAACCAATTTGCGATGCCGTGCTCTGCAAAACCCAGCTTTGTAAGCCAGAGTATCGCACGCATTTCTCTTCGATTTACAAATTCAGTTTTACACTCTGTACACAGTCCAATATTTGTTTCACTATCTGAATTTTGAAATTTTGTGTCGTTGTGCTGGTAGAACCTCGAGGTTGGGAGATTCTCGAAGCTTTATTATAAACTGCACACGGAACTCTTGCATGTCTGAAAATTGTTCTCTTAGGTACGGATAAAAGCCTAAGCCATATGACTTGCGCAATGCTCAACTTCTGTTTAAAACACTTCAAACTTCCACCAGCTCTTTATTCATTATTTAATTTTCAGAAAAGCTTTTCATCTGGCCGCTTAATTGTTACGATGCTAGAAACTTTCAACAAGTATTTTTAATTAGTTTACTCTTCATGTCATTTAATGCAACCCTTATGCATGAAATTTCTTATTCCCCTGAATTTTGCATTTTAATCTAGAAAACTGAGCTAGCATTCTTAACTTCCATTTCTAACTGAATAGAATGTACAGTAGATTACGAACCTTTGAGCTATTTGATCTTCCGATTGCATTTACTGAAATTCACCAAGAAAAAGAATCATCCAAATCAAAAAATTCTTACCTAGAGCCGTATCGACAGCTGCCCCTAATTTGAAAAGCTCTGCAGAGCTCAGTCTTGTACTTTGATTCTTGGGAATGGAACTTTTCACAACTGTGGTAGCCTTGGAACTCTTCTTTGAAATTTGATGCAGTTTCAGAATGTGCGTTGCGCCAACGAGTGGTCATTGGAGGTCCAATTCCACTTAAAGAAACTGATAATACACAGGATTCACTAGTAGTTGCTGTAGTTCTGTTCAGCTGTGGTCCAGTTTTCAAATTTTCTTCCATTCCTGAATCGCGCACGTTTCCGATTTTCTTCTCACATTCAGCGTCGACAGTTTCAACCTCTTTTCGATTCTCACGGTGTGAACTTTCCTTAGAATCTACACTTCCAGACATCTCTAATTTCGTACAGTGCAAAACATTTGGTTCCGAAACTTGTTCAATTTTAGTTGTGCCTGCTTCTAGGAGTTTCTTCCGACTAGATTTAATAGATGACAAAATGCTTTCGGTTTTTCTACGCGTGTGTTTTTCTACAACAATTTCGTTATCGCGTTCATCAAACGATGTGTGGGTGAAACAATTCGGTATTTTCTTAGGAGAGGAAGACTTAAATCCCTCGGTCTCCGAGTGATAGATAAAATCAAACATTAAATCTGATTCTTGTTCAGAAAGGGTTCTCGACTTTTCGTTCTTGCAACATCCGACTTTTGTAGATCCACTAGTGTCAACTTCTAATCCCGAACCATCGGTGTTCCACCACTCTGGTTTGCTACTGTCTTCAATACAATCACTGCTCGAAAAACATTCCTTCAATATCTCCGATGCAATATCAGGTTTTACAACTATGTTTCCATTCCTCTCTTCACATATAGACCTGAACTCCAATATTTCTAAAGAAGAGCAGTTTGTATCAGGTGGGTCAGAGCCAACTATGTTCGACTCGTTAGGGTTAAACGAAAGAACGTCACTCTGTTCCAAGCCTCGCAAGGACTGCTGGTTTCCCCAATTTGGGCTACTAATATCGTCCGAACAACTAAATTGTGACCCATTGTTATCCGAAGTTTGTTTTGTACGTTCACTACACTGTTCTTCAACTGAACGATTGCAAAATAGCTCGTGATTTCCATTCTTTGTATAACTGCTGACCTCGTCAAGTTTATTAGAAGCTTGTACCACATCAACTGATGAAATTGGAGCCAAGTTTTCAGTTTCATCGTTGACGACACTTCCTCCGAGTGTGCTTGAATTGTTTGTAGACTCTTTTGAATCAGCTCTGTCTGCTAATTTTACGCAGGTTTTGTCAGGTTTTGTTTTTAATTCGGATTTGTCAGCAGCAATTCTCAAACCTCCGTTGACTAGTTTCTGCCTCGTGCCTCTTGTAAGGTCGATTTCAAGGTTTGGAGCACCACTTGGTTCGTTGCAAGGACTTTCTCTTTTAGTCACCCGAGAATCTTTGGAGTTATGAAGGATACAGTTTCCGAAATGTTTGTAATAGCCTTGTGGAGGGCATGAAGGCTCCCTCTCAAACTTCGGTCTTTCTTTGTCTTTTTCCTGTTCGGCAGGGAAGAAATTTTTCTTGCGAGTGGAGTTCATGAAAGATTTCTTAAGTAAGCGAGAAGGCCCCAATTTGCTCTCGACTTCATAGATGTCACTCCAGCCATGCAACCCTCTCTGCGAGTTTGATCTTCCATCTTTATATTCTCGCACACTTTCATTACTGAAGGTTGAAGAGTGCAACGAGGACGAACGTATCCTGATATTCCGATGAGGGTACGTGCATTTCTCGTCAAAGCTCATGCCACGGAAAGGAAAACGTGGAATGGAATAAAATTTGTCTCTATATTGTGCAGTATCGTTCCTCCATGTTTGGTGCCTGTCATAATTCTTGTATAACCCAACGAACGACACATTCGCCGACTTTGGTGCTTTTGCATGCGCAACATTTCTACGGAAAGCTGGAGCTGTGCCTGCTTCGAAAAATGGCGTTCTTGTGTAATTATTCTCATAACTCAGCCCCGAGTTTATGAAGTTTTCGTACTTCGACTGAGGCTGGAAAACCTCGCAGTGGCGGCGAACTCTATGTGGACTAGGCGAAACTGAGCGTACGTTGGACGAGGTGTTCTCCCTGAAGGTAGAAAAACTTTTTCGATGCAAGTGAAGTGGCGGCGGCGGAAGTTCGGGTGGATACATGGTAGAGGTCGAGCCCTTGAGGGCGCGGTCCAGGGCTGCGGCTGCAACTGCCAGTGACATCTATTTATCTGGAAAAAAACGAAGTTAGGTGGGAAATGCATTAATCATCGAAGTTTGGATCGATGAAGTAATATTAGTCCTTGCACACATCTGAATCATGAGCAAAAATAAGCTTGTTCAAGCCCTGAACTTGCCGGGGTTCTCGTTCGACCAAGCGTTGAAACTACCGAGTTCCCCTCTCTTTGTGTGTTAAATGCTGAAATTCCAATGTATCTGGTTGCTGAGCTAATATGATTCAAAATTTATTAAAATTAAACGCGTCCCGATTTATTATTTGAACTGAAAACTCAAATTGGTCACAATTTCTTACCAAATTTCATTAATGCATGGAATTTTAAGTTTAGTCTTTATCTTTGTTCTTTTCAGCAAAGTTTCTAGGGTGAGGAACGCGTGATAACGGCAGTTCAACACTAAGTTTCCCTTTATTTTATCGGTAAAGGAGTATTTTTATGGATAGGTTCTAAATAACATTTATGCATACCATATCATCTAGTTTGACAAAACTTTCAAAACTATGAAATACTTTGCCCTGCCATGGAGATTATGTATATTTTCAGAACGTATTTATATCTTCTATCTTTAAATCAACCGCAAAAATTCTTAAAAGTAGCACAAGGTCACGATACTTTTCTCTGAGCTTCTGTAGAACTGTCTACGGTGTCTCTTACCTTCATTTGTTTTTAGTGTTCAAAAACGTCATTCGAGCTTCGCCATGCTGTGGAAATTTAAAGTTTTCTGAAAAAGTTTAGAAGCACAATCATCAGTCTAGGGAACATCATGTGGGAAAGATATCGATGGCTCAGGTCCAAGAAAATGAAAATAAGCTCATTAACAACGATGACTAACGTGGGTTAGAGAACGAAGGTTAGAACACTGCGATGCTATTAACTAATGTCAAGTCTTAACCCTTTAGCGACGAAAAGGACTATACGGTCCTCTTTTGCGGTCTTTGGGAGAATTGTTCTAATAATTAAACAGTGAGCAATATGAGGTTGCTACTAGGTTTGAACGCGGCGGCATGTTACAGCGTCGTTCTTTTGGCTGCCTGGCTCTCAGCGTGCTTCATTGCATCAGTGTACAGACGGTCTTTGTGCGCTTAAACGTAGAAACTAGAAAAAGAAATTCGTCGCTAAAGGGTTAAAGTTGGAAACAACTTTCTTAAAAAGAAACTCGTGGTGATCTAACAACCAGGTACAGGGTGCAACAGCAGAACTGCTATTTTCATAACTTTGTGAAAGACACAAAAGAAAGTTATGTTACCTCATCCCGTGTTGTAGAGATAAAATGAACAGGAGTTCATTGTGCCGAATAAAATCCAGTTTGCACGACACGCAAATATTCAAACTAAAAATTTACGAGTTTGGTGTCATTTTCATCCAAACCTGTACCAGCGAAAAGCCCTTTCTGAATGTACAACAATGTTAAACTATTGCATTAGAAACTTTCTCTATGAAGAGTGTACTATACATCTTTTCTCGAAGTTGAAGGACGCAGTTCTAGATCAGTTACGATGTTATTCTACAGTACACTTTCAGAAATACATACCTAATTGTGAAGGTCTAAAATGCTTTATGAGAGCATTTCCCTGTGATTTACGAATAAAACCAATTAATTTGGACCAAATTATTTCCAGAGAACGAACGTCTCGGTACATCAAAAATTTACATCGATAATATTTACGAGGAGTACGTACAAGCACTGGACTATCGTGCACCGTGGATTCGCTGCACTCGCGAGTGATAGAGATATTCAAGTCAACTACTGAACTTGACTAGTGCGTTCAACATGCGATACTGTGCGATTAGCTAGTAGTTCCACTGGAGATAACTAGTCTTGCGTTATTCCCACAGAAAGTACTCTTAAATCGTTCACTATTCATTCTTTAGAAGATGACATGACGTTTTGTGAATTTTTCGGTCAGAATAACTATCCTTAACCCATGGAAAAAAAGCTCTAGTGAAGCTCATCTGTAGCGAGGTACACAAATGGATACGCTAACTTTAAATATTTGGTTTAGTCACTACTATATTAGTTTTCAATGTATGAAAAGGATTTGCAAAGAAAATTTAGATCGTAAGGACTAGTGCTGTCGAGCAGAGAATTTGCCATTAAAATACAATAGGCATTTAGCTTGTGTCGCCCGAGAAAAGACGAGGAAGCTTGAGAGCAAGGGAATAAAATGGACAGTCTTTCGAAGTCCTTCTCAGGCACCAGCTCTGGCTAGCTTGGTCGTCCTGTCTCGCCAAATGATGGGTCGTAAATATCTAATTCTGACTGAATTAGATTCAGGAGCACCAACATGGCCTGTGGAATATTTAAATAGTTCAATTTCGTTTTTTGCAGCTACGGCACAATATAAAATTGAAGCTTTTTTCAGAACTGAACTCTGCGAAGCATCTATCTAAGAAGGTGCGCAGATCAACCATGATAATTACACCATGATAGAAAATACATTTCTCCAGTGAAATTAATCTCCACATACTACCATATTGATGCCTACTGTCACTTAGATGAGCATGTTCACAAGTTACTAATTGCAAAACAACCAATTGAAAAAAAAGGTATCTTATTCATCACGTGATTGGCTTTGAGAGGCTTTGAGAAGTACAGACAGTTGGAATATTTGTTTAATGGTAAGACTTAAAAAGGTTACAAGTATCACTGATGCTAAAGCCATCAACTTCATTATTGACGTAAGATTAAAGTCAGGAGAGAAAATAGGATTCAGGATTAAGTTGAATGCAAAAATTTGCATAAAACTAAAGAGCACAGAAAACTTAGACTAGAGATGAATCCAAGTAACTATTACGCATAAGAACATCCCACGGGAGTTCAGAGTTTGTTCCAAACCTTAGTTTTTGGAAACTACTTTAGGAGGAGTTTGCCTCATTCTACGTGGCTTAAGGATTTTGAACTGCGAACAGTTCGGTAGCATCTTGGATCACTGAAAATTGTGAACAGCAGTGTTGAGAGCAGTTAAGAAATTAGTTTAATTAATGCACTAAAAGCACACTCAAAACGCGGAGTTTATGCCTGTCACCAAGGACTAGGGAGTTGTCCAATAAAAGCGGTAAGAGCATTCTAGGACGACTTCTACATTGAACATAAAGATAGTTTTAACTAGACTACACTTTGATTTGCCTTGAAAACACTAAAATGAACGAAGTAATTTTCTTCTTGTTCAGTTCAAGCGAGATTCTGTTAACACGTTGAGTGCGATACGACCCACCGGTGGGTCACTCAGGTTAGGTTCTGTAATTTTTTCAAAGCTTTCTAGTGACTGTGTGTACAAAGTAAAGATTTGCACCGGCTAGGTAATCGCAGGCAACGTGTTAAGACGCAAGTCAAATCGAAACACAGCTCTTCCATTATTGATCATTGGAGTAATTATTGCAAATTAGATAGTAATTCAGCGCCTGAACCAAGTTCATAATTGTAACGATTAAATACTTTGATTGCGCAGACTTCTGCGGCGCTTGAGGGTGTGAAAAGTTACTTTCTATAGTAAGATCTGAATATAAACCACTAGCCCTAATTTACTAGCAAACTGCTACTCGCGAAGTTAGTTCCTGATTCAAAAGTGAATTAATACCAGGCTTCATTCCATTTACAGCGTATCTAGCGGCTGGCCACATAGAGCGTTAGCTAAAATTAAGTGAATCTTCACCGAGATCTTATGTTTGCATTCATTTATCTTTGCTTTAATAGTTTACACTCGCAACTTGATAGATATTGAAAAGTTTCCCAGTCTTAAGCTTTTGATTGATCTAAATTAGGTAGAACTTACGTCCTGAAATTTTCTTAGTCCTGATAATTTCAAGTTAGCGTGATCCATAGAAGTTTTCATAGATCAGTTAAGGCCAAGGTTCAATATTAAAAACCATTTCATGACTATTAGTTAAGGTTACGCGCATCATTACTCACTTGTACAGTAAGCGAAGTGACACTGTAGACTGCATGCACGCACTTAGACAGAACTAATTTTCCCTTCACTGTGCTAACAAACACATGCTGGAGATGAAAAGCGCCCATTCACAGCATATGAATAACATGAGACTTGCGCATTAACACTTCAGCAAGTACGGAGTATCACTTATCCTCAGAACATCACACGTCTCACTAAATTATATTCAGAATTCTGAGCTAACGTTACTTCAGGCTCACCCCAGAGTGACTGGTGGCACTTCAGAATCTCACTAGCGTAAACATTAGCTTCACTCCCCAGCCTCCCGTCAGAAAAAATGTTACGAAAATTGTTTTATGAAATAGCCAAACACTGGAACACTGCGTGCGGAAGAACGCATCAGGAATAACTTCCGCATAAGAGTAGCTGGTTGAAACAGAATGTTTTTAGTTTCTATTATGGTGAGACTACGAGGGATGTTGCATGAAAAACATAGCGAAATTCAAAATCTTGGAAAAGAGATCATTAATGTTACTTCTTGTCTATTTGTAATGAAATAAAAACGATATTATGATGGACTGATGCAAAAATCGATTTTCAGACGTTTGCACCTTCATCTACTGCAAGGTCTACGCTGTTGTAATTAGAAATTTATGAGTAATATCACTTCATAAATATGAGTACTTCATATTGAGTATATCAAACGAAAAATTCTATTATCCCTGTTATTTCGAAAATCTAAAAAATGAATATTTGAGGAAGCTGATATTTCTTAGATGAAATTATACCACGGTTTTAAAATTCATTTAAATTTAACATAAATTTTTTATTAAAAAATTCATTAAGTTCCATTAGCAAAAAGCTCATTTTGAATTCGCTCGCAGATACTCTGGAGATTTGCAGGTATAATTTGGTTGCTATTTGGGTCTCTTTGACCAAAACCCTTACAAGGATCCACGAACGTTGCCCTCGTGTATATATGGTACTTTACGTGAATATGACCAAACTCATTATATTTAGTTCGTATAGCTGAAACCGTTCACTTTCCAAACGAATAATTTATAAAAAATAAGATGAAGCTGCGTTTGAAAATGAAAAATGCGGAGCAGTCAGTTTAATTTTGTTTAAGATGCCCATATTAGGCATTTTCCTTGAGTCCATATTGGATACTTTCCTTTTGTGTGAGGTGGTCAGATTGTGCAGTCCCCGTGTGTGTGAGGTGGCCATATTGTACAGTTCCCTTGTGTGAAAGGTGGTCAGATTGTACAGTTCCCTTGTGTGTGAGGTGGTCAGATTGTGCAGTCCCCGTGTGTGTGAGGTGCATATGTTGGGCAGTTTCCGTGTGTGTGAAAGATGGTCAGATTGTGCAGTTTCCGTGTGTGTGAAGTGACCATATTGTACAGTCCCCGTGCGTCTGAGGTGCATATGTTGGACAGTTTCCGTGTGTGTGAGGTGCATATGTTGGGCAGTCTCCTTGTTATCACCGTTTGCTGAATCCTTAGTGTATGTACAGGGCGCTCTGATGTGCGAGATCACGAAATTTTAATTTTTTCCTAAAAATTATTTTCAGCGAACATCATCGAAGCACCAGTCCTCTTCATTTAACTGATAAAAAGTAGGTAGGAATTCTAAACTCACAAATAAATGTGCCCCTATTATGCATACATCAAACTCTTTATTTTCGTGAGTTTTTTCAAGAATAAGAGCGATTATTTATACGCATTGTATTCAAATTCTGCGGATAGTTCGAGTAGTCAAAGTCGCACTCCTTACAAAACGAATTCTCTCCTTCAGCAGATAATGTATAACCTTGAACAACTATTATATAGTATTAAAAATATGATCACCATCATGCATGGATGTTCTATTCACGGTAAAAGAAAATGTAGTTCCGTTCGTTTTGAGAATCACCCTCTGGTCACTTGGGAAACACAAAGGACGGCAACATAATTTCCTCTTTTCAAAGCGTTTTACTTGAGAAGAATGAAGTTATGTTGCCTCGCCCTGTATATCGACGCGTAAATTTCTGAAAGTTTACGATTTGAAAAGGTAGTTTTTTGCTTGTTGATATTTCTTTGTCATAATAGCAATAGCCTCAAACTTCAATACTTTCTTGAAGCCATAGGGCTGTAGAATAATGGAGGCAAGGGTGGGATCCGAACATCTGAAGTAACTGGCACCTATACCTGGAGGTGATGTCATGACTTCGTTGCTCTGTAGAGTATAAAACTGGGGCAAATCAAAGGACAGGTTGACGGTGAGACCGCATCTTTTTGTCTCTTGCTCTGAGTGATGTCCGGGTTCTTTGGAAAAAGCTTTGCATGGTTGCCAGGAGGTATAAAAAGACGATCCGGATAAAATGTTCGATGATTTGTGTGACGAAATTCCAAGCGATGTATCATTGTTCCAGTTCTATGGAAAGACAATGATAATAATAATAAGTCACGACTCGCTTCAATCCTGAAATTATTCTTGTAACTTAAAATTCAGATTTTCAACCTGGACCCTGCCCTGGAAAATATTATAAATATATAATGAATATTATAAATCTTTTCGTACTTACCTCGTCTTAGCACCTCCTTGACTACGTTAACTTTTCGAGTGTCATAATGCTTGCAAAGAAAACCCAAATCAAGCGAAAATTCTAGAACGTAAACTCTGCGAGTAGTGATGAAATTATTAAAAGTAATATGATTTTTGTTATGTTATAGTACTTCTACTTAAACTGCTCAAAAATTGTAAACAATCATTGACATTCCCCGAAAATCAGTAAGATACGTCTTTCTAACCGACACATTCAGCAACCTTGTCAATGTTTGGTACACTATGTTGGTGATCATTAACGTTTGATAAACAAGTGCCTATTGGGCTCTGTATAGTAATAATAATATGCTTGAAAGAACAAACTTCTGCAATATGGGGTATAAATAACTGCTTCATTTCTCCAAAAGATAAGAAAAATTCAATTGATCTCTTTACCACAATTACGAGCACATACACTCAACCATGAAAAATAACTACGATGAATGTAAAAAACATTCCGAGACTCTTTAACGTAATTTCTTAATCTGATACCTGAGATATCACAATGGCATTCGACAAATTTATTCTGTTTCAAGCTACCTCAATTTTGAAAGTAAAATATAACTTTTTTCCTCTGTGACCATCAGTTTGGCAAATGAGTGTTTTCTGCTATCACTTTGCCTTCTCTCCTGAGAAAACTAAATGCAGAGAGGAAACAGTTACCATGACTTGGCAGGGGTAAGTGCTGGAGAAAAAAACGAATCCCAGGAAAATCTCAATAATATGTTCTTGAATTCAAAAAGAACTTGATTTATGACTCTGAACAAGTGTTTGAGAGGTTAAACTTATGATTTTTCTCATGTTTGTACAAAAATGACTCAAAAAATGAGGCTTGTTCTCATAGAGCTATTCATGAGTATTATAATTCTTATCATCTCCACAACCTTTTCCCCGGCAGAAGCGGGGCGGTAATGAACTTTAGAAGAGGTTTTCTGTCATGTCTAGTACTATCTGTTCAGACAGGAACACAAACTCAGAGACTTGGTGTGGAGGTAGAGAGCAGTGAGGAACCTGTCAAATCAGACGTTTCTTTTCTATGTGCCTGAATTCTTAATAACTATCTCGTATACTAGCCACATGTGTACTGACTACTGATATGGTAAAAAAATGAAAAGAGCTTACGATGATTGAAAAATTTAGCCCACCTTAACATACAGGCCTTGATAAAAGGTTTTGACTTTTATTAAGGTTACCACTTCATCGATTTCTCAGATTGGATCTCATTTAAAATCCCTAACAACTTATTACTTTTTTTGCAATTTGAAATTCCTATGCTGGAGAGGTGAAGAAAATTTACTTGGTAGCATACAATTGAATGAAATGCACAATTGACTTAGAAGAAAAATTAATTCGTTAGTATCAGTTTAAAATTGTTCCTCTCTCCTACTCAGTATTAGAAACTTTTTTTGATGATAATCGCAAGGGCAAACATTTCATATAAATTCTTGAATCCGTAGCTATGTGAATATGCCAGCTTGGTGGATTATTAAATAATTAACATTTTGTCCTAATATTTACAACACGATTGAAGCTGTTTGCTAATTTAGGAGGTGATCTCGCTTCTTCCTTTTCTCTAGCATGCATTGGAATCTACCTGGAAACTGAGCGTCATGTATAATATATCTTGCCCCTTAGCAACTCTCCATTAACCTACTTCTGATCTGGCCAGCCGTGCATGTTTGATCTGTCTCTGTAGCCCTCACAAGCCCTACCAATCAATCTAGCTTTTGAGCTGAAAACGATCAAGCAAAGCAGCGAAAATTACCGAATGTCAGTATGCCACGATACTATCATCAACTTCATTCCGCCGTTATTGAAGTTAATTCCTTCACCGCAAATCCTAAAATTAATTGAGCTCACACAGATCATTAATATTCTGGTCGTATATCCTGCCTTTGGTATTTTATTACCTGAGAATTACAATTTATTTAATGCTAATGCAGCTGCAATGATGTCGGATGCAAGTTGTACTACGATCGGGAATTCTCAAATAACTCTTGGACAAAAAGGCCTGCCCTGTACGCCGATGTTCCGTCCGAGATACAAAGGAGCGGTTGACCTCTACGTGACATCTGATCTTCCCCAGTCGCTTATTTTCACTTGGTTTTTCTTTCTCGATTGTTTCTGAGACTCCAACTGATTTAGTTCCCCTGATTTTGTTTGTCTGTCCATTCAGAACTAAATCCATCTTCTCATACAGTTTTTTCAAAGACGTTTGCCGTTGCCAGGGAACACATCACTGAAGAAGACTGGGAACAGAGGTAAGCTACCGACACATTGAGTCAAAGAACAAGCTACGAGAACACAGTGTCAGAGATTAAGCATAAAAACAGCGAGTTAGGAACCACCACAACATGAAGTTGTAGAGCAAACTGTCATATTTTGAAGTTAGGAAAAATACAAAGTCAAAGCACCTTCCAACAGGAAACATACTGCTGGAAAGCAATCACGTGATTTAGATTCAATTAGTGACCTATCTTGTAACTGTTACTGGTGCTTTTGTTTGAACGCTAGACGTCTTCTTTTGGCAGGGAAGGGTTAAATTATTTCCATTCTTCCCCCACTATTTGTGTACCTCAGTTGCTGGTAGCTATGAGTAAGTGGGCATGGATAGCAAGCGGATATGAGTTAAGATTAATACTTGCCCACTATCTATCGTTTACTATTGCTGCTATTATTACGAAATCATTACACTTGCATAAATTTCTAGCTGTACTTTCTACGAATTTTTTATCGCAACCCATTTTATACTTCAACTACACATTGGGACACATGGAGGCAAAGCTATTCACAAACCGACAGTTTCTTTTACATTATCTTAAGCTTCAAACCCACACTCAAATCTACTGCTTAAATAAAAAATTTCTTACGAATTTACGAGATTTTTGGATACATTATTTGATAAAAACCAGCGTCCAACTGCAATTACCTCTTGAAAATACCGTATTTGCTGTGCCTTGCTGCCATGTGTACGAACACTGCGCACAGTTTTCTAATTATAAAACGCTCACGGTTTCAGTATTTAATAACAAAACTGCTATCCTTTACAATCTTCTGCCACGCCCACGCCAGGTTCTCTTCTTTTCCATGCTACTGCCCCTGTAGCCTTGATACACTCATTTTATGACGTCCACCCGCCGTCTTTGTCACTCCCGTCTTGTTTTAAGAGAATTTTTGTGGACTGGTAGTGAGAGTATTACACTTGTAGGTGTTGGTCGGGTCATGATTTTTTCACGCTTTTTAGGATATAATGCTAGGAGGACATAAAATATTGGTGATTAAAATGAGAGTCCTAATACGTATCATACATGAAGAGTGAAGTTGCAAAATTCGATAACTTTATTAAGACATCCATAAACTTATGACCTATCAGCACGTATATACGGTCATGTGATAATGAAAAATAGAGCTTTACATTCTTCTGAATATATCAAAATTAATTTTTATCGTAGTTTTAACCTTGAATATCCAGGATTTTAAGGGTCTACTTGGAAAGTGCAATGATGGACATTTTTGAAGCATCACAGCTGAAGCTCAAGGCTAAACTAAGGTCTTACCTCGATCTCTACTTCTCTTGAACATGATGCATTAAAAGTGCTAGAGATAAACAAACTTAACAGACGTTTTTGTTCCTTGGTGTTGCAGTCTCCCTTTCGCCCACAATTTCTTGAACTTGA
>VCRD01000707.1:40613-92701 GCA_006783055.1 Trinorchestia longiramus | reverse complement strand
GGCCCTAAAGAAGCTTTCTATTCCTCTCGACAGGGCAGTAAGCTTCTTATTGTTACACCTGCCCAGCGTTACGCCAGGATTCTGTTCCTGGTGAAGAAAGTCGGGAGAATTTACGAGCCTCTTCGAATCGGATCTGCACTTCCCAAGTCCAATAATGTCTAATAGTTTTATCAATAATAGTGGCTCGTACATACAATTTTCTATACTAAAATTATTCAGCACATACTTGTACATATGAGTAGAAGCTGCTCGGATGGTGAATTACGAATATGCTTCCGTTAATACACGCATTGCAGATATTTAGCAGGGTCTAATGTTTTATTACGTTGATAAACAATCGTGTTCAGCTGCCCTGGTGCCACGGCCAACTGATTTAATGAAACTGATTTGCCAACTAGCGAGAGTGGGCTCGGAACGAGCTCGTGTAGGCGTGCAAGTTTCCCAATATCACAGGGTTGTAGCAGCCTGAAGTGTAACGCTGCAATAACAGCAGAAAAGAAAAACGCAAGAGGCGACATAACCAAGCAGCCTCAGCAACTTCTACTAGTAACGACTGCTATCTTGAGAGACAGAGCCAGGTGCCTATTCCCAATCCAAACTGATTTAGGTGAATTCCGTCAGCGTATTTCATCTTATTCAATTTGGTGAAGAGAAGTTTTTTCTTTTACCAAACATTAAAAATGGGTTAAATGTACATATAACATGCATAGTAAAATACACAATGCACGTTGTGCAACGTAATCTTTGGTGATGAGGTCAACTTTTGAATTTCAGCTGTCACCGATCATCCTGGTTGAGAGGCAACGCTCTTTTATCTCTCAAAATGCCTGAAGTATTTCGTATAATATTTTTAATGGAAATATAGGCTTTTGTTTGCGATACAATCATATGAAATGCAAGCATGAAGAGTGTTCTTTGTTTGACAAAGTTTGTACAAAGTTAAAATCAAATGAAATCCTCACAACTTAGAATATTTATCATGCACGACTAAGCCACCTTTCTTCCGTTTCTCCCACATACAAATAAGTTGTGTATACATATTTATGGTCGTAAGTAATTATTTTCCATTTCATCGGAAAAACAAAAAAAACAAATGATCTAAATTAGTCTAACCCACTAGAGGTCAATCCTGCAATAGGTGTTTAATATTTACTAGTCTAGTGAGATAACCACTCCCTTTCGCAGTTATATTTCTACGTCAGTGAGTAGCCATTCATCCTAGCAATAGATTTAGCTTCTGAAGATGTGCATAGGTGGACCCAAGACCCTCCCACGAGCACACAACGACTCCCAACAACGGAGTGTTCACATAGACAACAGAGTTGCGGTGCCGGCGTGCCGCTGCTGCTGCTCGCGGTGCCAGTGACTGAGACCTGGTCAGTCAGTGAGTGGTCGGTGGTGTTGCTGTAAGGTCGCAACGCAATAGTCGACTTCAGTTACCTTCATTGACTGAACAAACGCACATTTCATTTCATTTGAGATCTGCGGTAGAATTTTAGGGCTGCCACACTAAATAGGTTTTACCACAAACTTTTGATGATCTAAGTGAAAGCGTTTGCAAAACATTAATAATTGAAAGGGCGTGTTTTCAGTCCGTGAAATAGTTTCACGTTTTCATCGTAACATAAATTGCAGGTAAGTCGTATATGCTAAGGTTTTTCAATGTTGAACAATTATGAGATGGTATGAAATATGTACACGGCTGAAGTTCATTAATATAGTCTGACAGAATGATAATACTGATTATTCCTAATTCAGCTTTGCGTGGCTGATTATTCCTAGTTCAATTTTATGGAAGACTCGTGCAAGAACTTCAATGAAGTTTCGTACGCCTAATTTAGTACATTGCAATGCACCTACTAAATATGTTAGGATTGACAGTTAATGGACTTTGTTAGCTTTCCTTTCTTTTATCTGACACAGGTCAACACAAGCCTCTGTGCCCAAAGTTTGCTAATACGTTTTCATAGATCTTTGTCTGCGAACTATTAGTCCAATCGATATGACTTGAATTTCCGGAAATTTATTAAATCTCAAAGAAAAATAAAAACGATTCTCCATGATAACGTTCAGCTAGTATAGAATTGTATCAACAGTAGTTAAATTAGAACATAATGTAAACAATAGCGTTCTTCTAAATTAATATTACTGTAATCAATGCTGCGTGATGGACTACGAGTTTGTTAAATGTTTGTTTTTTTCTGCCATGAGAGACCAAACCAGCACTTGATGGCATTTGAGACTCCATACACACGTCTGAATATAGAGCTCAAAATTAGCAATATCGAAATAAGATATTTACATTGCATAACTTATGCCAGTAAAGCTTATTTGTTCTAAGGCAAAAGTCATGCTAACACTTTTGAGATGGTGAAAATTTTCAATCATTCAAAAATGGATCCTAAATTCTGTTTTTGGTGTTACAGCTCATCAAGACTTGACAAGCCACTTGCAGTCTCGTCCTGCTTGCCGAGTAAGACGAGCTCCAGAAAATTCCCTGAGCGAATTTAAGGAGCGGAAAGTTAGACGTCGTCGACAACAACAACGCTTTAGCGTTAACGATTTTGCTTGGCATTAATATTTTCCATTAATAGTGCGTGAAATATTGCTGATAGCGTAGCGGGGGTTAGACAAGCAACGTAACAACTTTATGTCTTTTCTACTCGTAAGTGATGCCAAAAACACCTTAGGTGACTCGGGGCTGCTGCCGAGTAGTAACAATCCAGTTTTTCTGCAGTAGGAAGAAAATAGGGAAGAAAGCGCAAAGGTTGAAGCTAGCAATAATGTTTACGCCATTTCGTTCGGCTTTTTATCATTCTTGTTGAAGAAGGTCCAGCTGCGTGGTGTGCTAAAGAAAGAAGAACGCGAACTGAGAAAAATGATTACGACAGACATTCTTGTTTGGATTGTATTAGAACTACGGTTTACAGCACACAAGTTTCGAATAGATGAACTTCAGAAGGGAGCGAGTGATAATTTGTGTCATTCAGGTTCTTACATTTAGGATCTGACATTGAATGCCCGGACATCGAAACAGGGAGCGGAGTCGGAATAGGCGTTCGGCGAAAATATCTCCTTAGAGTCGGAGTCGGAGTTGGCCTTTATAAAAATTAAGGAGACGGAGTCAAAGGATTGAACTGCCAACTCCAAATCTCTGCACCGAATAAATAGTGAATTGAATAGTTCAGCGCTCAAGTTGCCTTCTCTTAGAGAAGATTTTTGCATTGGAATGAAATTAATTTTTGATGAAATGTATTTTCTAACACTGATGGTATCTCATATTTACTCTTCGTAGTCCATCAATAAACTGATCAATGTTTCTACACAAAGTCGAGGGAACAACGCATATGTAACGTTCCATGACTGAAGTATAATCTAATATTTAAACCAGGTTCTGATGCTCAGATATCTTCCCTTGTGAATGACGCCAGTGATAAATTTTTGGATTTTAAACGTTATAATGTTTTATTTTTATCACACTGAACATTTTCAACAATGAAACACTATCAAATCAAATGCCAGCCTGTTAATTTTTAATGAAAATTGACGTACCCTGAATAAGCTTATAATGTTTCAGGTATGTTTTGTGTGAGCGAAGCGAATCATGAACAATGCATCAAAAGACGAGATTGTAAAACGTCATATATTTTTTAAAAGGTTTTTCTGTCAGTGTGGTCATAAACCAATTAAAGTATTTGTTCAAAGCTTGTGGATGAACTTACCAATTAGTCTGGTTTCCATGAGAGAAAATAAAATAAAATTCTGACATAAATGTCGCAGTGAGCTCAAAAAGTCGCTGTAAAATCAGCCATAATATAAAACCTTATTTATAAATACACTAACCTCGGACGAAAATAAAACGACAAAAATTATATACTGTTGAATTATGTTTTTGATATTGCAACGACACACGTAAGCTGGACCACAAGAAGTTCCTTCAGTAAATGTCTCAAGAGATTTGTAGGCTAATTTCTCTACGGCTCCAAAATCCTTCTTCTCTGAGGGTGTAATTCTGGAATAGAATTACTGCATCGTAAGTGCAAGACCGAAAGTCTGCCTCACTCGAGAACCAAATGATAACGTTTTCTCATAATCGTCGTCGTGCTCGTATCGTTTGGTCACTTGGGCGATATGAAACAGCAATTTTTTGGGATTGAGCTACTTGGCATTTAAGAAGGCCCGTTTTAAAATGTCACAAAAAGACTACCAAAACACTGGAATTTGCTAAAATAGTACGATTTTCATATGAAGATAATTTTTTTCATATGTATAAAAAATCGATACCAAATATATACAATGTTTTGATTGAGCCAGCAGATTTAATTTATTACTCTCCGAACGGTAATTTGACTTCTAACACGAAACAGTGCGCAACCTCTGCGATTGTGTTTGCTTTAAGTCCATCAAAAGAAACTTCATTTCCTCGTTGCTGAGATGATATCGTTACATCAAAATCGTTGAAAAATTCCCCTGATTCTATTAACAGAGTAGACTGAAATTTACATCCGACGGCGAATGACTGCTATAAATTTGTGCCTAAGTCGTTTTTAGCACTTGACTGAGCTTACCTGAGAATTTCGCCCCCTAACCCGTAATAATCAGAAGAGGATAAAATTTGTTTACATATAGGATTCAGCAATGAAAGACCATCGAAGAAATTAAGTTGAGTTGTTCAACGTTTATGATTTCACCTCTGAGTGACGACATTCGTTGGGACATCTTTAAAAATGGAACAATCGATACTAAGAATGACTGTCGCTTATGAAACACATCGTGCGATTTAGTTTTCGAGATCGTCAGTATTCTCAATTCTTCTGATGGAGCATTCGGGTTCTCGCAAACACTTGCGCACATTGCGCGTACAACACAAGTAGAGCGCAGATCTTCGTATAAAAAGATGCATGGGTTGCAAATTTCATGAATACAATACCAATGGCGTGATATTGTGCAGATGTGTCAATTAATATTAACTATTATTCCAATGCAGTGTAACAATTTTTTTAGAGGTTCTTCACGAATTTTAGCTCTGAATATCATAAAGCACCGCGTTTTCGTTTGAGGATCAACTTAATCTGAATAATTATTTTTGAGGGCTGATCGTTATTTGTAGCACAAAATTTATCTATTCGGTCATAATAATTGAGAATCTAACTGTGTATTTGTTTTGGCTGTATTCTTTCTTCAGAGATATTTAATTTAGCTTCTATAAACTAATGGTCATTATGAATTTACATCACTAAGTAAGCTTCTTGCTTGGCCAATATCATTTCTTGTCTTCCTAAGCGTTTATGTTGTTGCCGTGTTAGGAAGGAAGGAAAAAATGTCGACGGAAAAGTTTTACCGACAAAGAAGATTCGAGTTCGGGCAGGATGATAGGTACGGAATCAGAACGCACTGCGCATCATCACCACAGGAAGCCGTAAACTGGGCACTCGCTAGTATGAATGTATTTTACGGGACATAAAGCTCAGAAATATTTAATGTCTATGTTATGTGTTCGTACGTGACTTTTGTACTTGAAGTGCGGACGCAATGGTAAAATTCAAGTAAAAAGACGCAAAGATGAAAATCTAAAAAGACACCGTAGCACTTCAATCTAAGAAGAAAAAAAAAATGTATAGCTCACTTTTGATGGGACGGTACACCCGTCATGATGAAACTCCATCAATTTTCTGATACCTTTCGATTTTTGCCAAAGATTCAGCTGTTGTGTACGGCTAGGCCATCCAGTGACAGGAGCCTCCGAAGAAGCAAACAAATGGCACAGCAAAGTTCACTGCCATGACATGGATCTAGAAGTTCTCCTTGTTATTTCTGAGTAAATTATAGATGTCGCATG
This sequence comes from Trinorchestia longiramus, assembly GCA_006783055.1. Classification (NCBI taxonomy): domain Eukaryota; kingdom Metazoa; phylum Arthropoda; class Malacostraca; order Amphipoda; family Talitridae; genus Trinorchestia; species Trinorchestia longiramus. The sequence continues at coordinate 86,862 of VCRD01000707.1, read as the reverse complement.
CGACCCTGGCACGTGTGCCGTGATCATTAAATAAAATAATTAGTGGTGCTGTTAGATACTACAGCGCTACCCTAAGCATTAAATGCACCTGTGTTAATGTGTGTTGCCCATGGTAAGCGTGAACTAAATACCTCAACGCATGCACTAAACTTCAGTTTCAGTATAATTTCTTTGTTACGTGACGTGTTGTATTTCTTAAACTTGCATCTTTACAGCTCGTGTGCCTGGACATAACAAAACTAACAAAAATTGTCTCGTGATTTATGGTTGTCCACAATTTAATAGTGGCTGGGAATTATGATATTTCAGCAACCTGATTTGCATCAAATGACACATACGTTGAGAACATTTCAACGTTCAAAATCCAAAGCTAAGCTTTAAGACTGTCCCGTTAAAGCTAACGTAATTGTAATTAAGTCCACTCTGACATCATCAGACAAACAGCAAGACCATGTGGCAGTGTATGATCCTGCTTCTTGTCTGCTCATTGTGGAAGGCCAATCCGGAGATTATAGAACTAATTGTTCTACATAAATTTCTTTAGTATTGTCTAATAATGATAACTTTTCATATTTAGCTATGCTGGCTGCGTATAGTCAACGTTGGTTTCATTCATCTTAACGAATTATTCTGTAAACGAACATGTAGCATAGACCGTTACAACATTAAAGTAGATACGAAACAACATTCGTATATAAGATGTTCTGACACAGTATACACTGATAGATTAAATAAACATTACTATTCGAATCAACGCCAAAAGGTCGCTATCTTCGAACTTGAATTTCGTGTCTGATGCAACATTGATTTTGAACCTCAGTCAGGAAGGCAGGCATAGTTCCTCTCTTGCTACCTCCTGAAGGAGCGAGACGTGACTGCGATGCCATCTATTTGGTCTCTGTTATCCGGAAAAACTAAGGCAAACAAGAGCCGCTTTAGTTTAATGAAACTAAACTTGAAAGAACAAATTGAAAGAACAAATTGATTACGATCCTCTTTGCTGACACGATATTCGATTCTGTTCGAGAAAAATGGTCTGTATACCGTCACCCAAATCCACCTATATTCCATGGATTAAATTTGCAACGAGTCCGTAACGTATTAACTGGATTTTATACAGCTTCGTGTTGGCGAAACTTAATATCTTCATAAAGTTCTTACGAGATCGAGAAATCTTAAACGTCGCTTGCACGTCCACACGGGATTTAGTCAACTCATTTTGATGTATTGATCCCCATAATTACGTTCGCTCTGACTAGCGATGCTTCGAACCTCTTTATCACTTTGATGTACCATTTTTTAACGTTGGGTTTTACGTGCTCTTTCTGTAAGTACATGATTATTTTTGCTCTTGACGCTGTGTTTGAAGAGCATGTCTGAATTCGAAAGTAGTTATTAATTGATTGACAGAAAATCTTTTTCTAAATCTATTCAGTGTTTAATCCTAGTATAGCTGTGAAATTTCTTCTACCTTGCGATTTTGAATCCTTTCAAATTATATATTATTTTAATGAACAGGTAATGTCTAAACTTTTTTCTTTCAACTTCTTTATTTCAAGTTTGACATTCATGTTGTTAACTGTAACCATACCATTTCATTGCTCACGCAGGGAACATACACAGGCTTGGAGGTAAATGAAAAATTATCTCATTGTTTGCGAAGTAAAGTTTCAGTTCAGTAAAAGTTCAGTTCTGAAGCTCTTTCGTTAAGAGCGTTGGAACATAAATATTTCATTGAATAATAGAGTCAAACAACAGGTATTTTCAACTTCATAAAAGACAATGCTCAATTTTTCTAACTTGATCAATAAGCGCTTGCCTCACATGATAGAAAACGCTAACTCATAGTTCACGATCTCAATTATTGTATTTTCGTTAAGATATTTTTCGTGAAAATTGTGAAGCACAAATAATAAAGGAGGAGTACATATGAGTGACTCCGTCAACTTTGGACCACTGAAGAGTTTTGTGGGGATAAAAAAATGACTCTGTAGCAAATGTTCAGTCTGCATTTAGTAGCACAGTCTGATTTGATTAATGAATCAGAACAGTAATCCAGAGTACAGTATTTATGTCAAACATCTTAAAGATATACTGTCCAAATGCAACGATCTTAATGACCATCAATTTCTCTCTCTTGTGCATTCTATAAACAATATAATTGGATGCTACACATAACCATGTGCTATCGAATTATTTGTATAAAATAAATGAATAGAGTTGTTTTTGGCTGCAGTTGAACGTTCGACGGAAAGATAATTTTCAGGCAGAATGAACTGCTCTGAACCGCTTCGTTGCATGTTAGAAATTTGAATACCATCTTATAAAAAATATTTTTAGGACCAACGAACAGCTGTTATAATGAAGTATGTACTCCGAGGGTTGCTCCGAATCACCCCGGAAGTTCATAAAAGTTCAGATATTGGAGATAACCGAGCTCGGTGTTTGCTCGGAACCTTCAGTCTTTATGAAACTGATGACACAAATAGATATGTTATTGATTTTTCTTAATTAAAACAGTGCTTCACGTGGATAAAATATCAAATATTGAGTTGCCAACGGTATACTGTTTCAGGTGTTAAAAATTAATGTATATGTCACCCGCATTACCGGACGTTTCCAGTTACCAGTGCCGCACTCAGTGTACTCAGTGATCTACTTTGTAATCATTTGTAGATGCACCTTATTTGAATTGATTGGCTAAAGACATGAGCTAAGCTTGCTAACGTCCGTTCAGTACATGCAATAACGCTGAAGACTAGGGTCGCCGGTTACAGACAACAACTATCATTCAATGTCACCAATTTTCTCATTTCAGACAACACGAATGAAAACAAATGGTTCTTTATCATCAGCGTATCTTTTGGGTGGGGAAGTCTGATCTCTACATGTAATTAATAAAAGTTCGGATCTTGATGTTTCAGTTAAAAATTTTTAGTCGCTTGTTATCGTGTGATTCAAAACCTAGAAAATAAACTGAAGTTATGCATAACTTTTTCTCTCAGTTGAAGACTGATTGATCGTTCATGAATATTATTCGCTAATTTTATTCGTTCCGGAATTTGCTTGTAGCTAAACAGTTCAAGTAGAAATTAATGTAAAACCCTTTCGTTTCCAAAAACGTATCATTCTTATCAGCGAGCTCATCCATTGGTTCCTATGCTGTCTTCGTTTTTTTTAATTAGGAGTAATAGGACGGGCCTAGAACTCGTCGGTTCGAAATCAAAGCAAGAAACCTGCTGTTTTTGCGTGATGAAAGCTGCACTTTAAATTCTTCATTCTAGTCAGCCATGAGAGGGAAGTATTTATGTAGGCACCTCTCCACGCTCCTGCTCGTAACCATCTGTGATTCACGGGACAGCAGGTGTACCATGTGTCTCTAGTACATCACTCTCTTCTGTCTTCTGGAGTCTCGACCATGCTGGGAATTTTCTCTGAAAATTATAAAAAATAATGTTTGGTAATTATCTTTTTTTTGTATCTTGATACTTGTGCCTTTTTACATTCATATCCTAACTCGCTAAGCTCAAACCGAGTCTTGAACTTGTATTCTTCTGTATGTAATATACTTCTGTGCTTCTGTACGTATTCTGTATACTTCTTTGTGAGTTAAACTGTTACTGTTGTGCTATTGCTATAAAGATCTTGAATTTTGCGATATGCTCTTTTGCTCATGATGTTTGTTTCTTTAATTGCATGAGGCTTATTAGCTGAAATCATAAGACATAAATCATTTTATTTGTTATTTCTGCTCTACGTAGTAGTGGATAAGCAGGGGATTTGTCTCTGTCTCTATTGGGGCTTTCGTAGATAACAACTTTAGGATACTATAAATAACTGTCTTGAGATATGTGATAAATGCTTCGAAATTATCTATTTGACCCGCAATATTATATATTACTCATAGCTAATCTTACAATGGGGCAAATTATTGGGTCTGCTTTACTCATTTTGCCATAAAAGTGATACTCGTTTTTCAGAGAAAAGCAAGAATTGTAATGAAAAGCTGGTTCTAAAAAATACTATGGAAAAATACTGATGCTTTCATCCAAAGACACAAATTTCTATTTCTCATGTAATGAAGAAAACGAAAAACAATACGTGACAGTTTGTTCTCATCTATAATATAAATTATAAATGGATTTAGGATATGAACTTTTAATTAAGCATCGTCTGCTGGTGAAAAAAATTGAAAAAAGACACTTTAGCCAGAAATACGAACTTGGCAAAGAGGTGGTGGTTGGTGCATGACTGACTGCAGGTGTGCATGTGAATCAGGCAGTCACATTTCAAGGTTTCACAACGTTCCATTGAAAATTAAATTTTGAGTGTAACCCTGCGTAGTTTTTTAGGCACTGTTAATTATGATTTTAAAGCAAAATTCTTTAATAATAATGTTGTTTTACTTTGTGCTTTGCATATCTTATTAGTTACTTCCAGATTTAAAGCACTTATTCGTCTTTAAATATTTGTGTGAACTAGGTCCCAATCTCGATTACAATCTGGTTTTGTGTTATGACATCAATGAAAAGGCCAAATTATAGTAGTCATAAATAGGCTTGTGTGTTGACGGTTATCCGAAGTTATTTTCAAAAGAAAAATAAACCCCAATGGTCATCCGTTTTCTCTTTTTTCTTCACGCTCTACGCAAAGTTTTAAATTCGTCCAAGTTAACTTGAAAAAATTCATCCAGCCTCTGTGGCAAATGCTTTTCTCGCATCCAGTTGGGTTTTTCTGATGAGTTTCACTGTCTCTCGAAATATCCTGCTGATTTTTTGCTGATGACTTCTGACGAGAGCATTCATCACTCCATCTCCTTTGACGAAAACCTCTAAGTGGCGCCCATTTTTTGGTTATCTGTCTGATCGTCTTTAGTCGCTCGGTGTTTATTATAAAAAATCGTGCAGTAAAGTCATAAATCTCCAAGTCTGCGTCGTATGGGTTTTGTCCATCGAGGAGCCACCTTTACAAGTTCGGCTTGGGTCAGGCAATATTGTAAACATATATCTCGCATATTCGTTGGTGGAAAGACTTTATTGGGGTGCTTTTGAACAAAGGCTTGTTACAGCAAATATTCTCTTCACTTGTCTTGTGAATGTGGGCTTGTAAATGTTAGCTGAATGTACTCCATATGGTCCCTGTGTCCCGCCAAACGATGATCAACCGTCGCACTTGAGCACGAAATCAATATTTGTACCCCATTCTTGAGAGCAAAAATAATCCATACATTAAAAAAAAAATTTTTTCATCGGCGTGTATTTTAGAGTTGCAGCAAACAGCGGGAGAGTTGGGAGACGTTCAGTCACCACGTATTATTGTAACTTTATTTTCTGCTTCAATCATCTGAAAAGTACATGTGTAAAATAACTTCTATTATCACAGTTCCCTTGAGGAAATCATATCTTCGAGACCCTCTGATGAAAAAATAATAAAATGATCGATTCTAATGACGTATAACATCTTTTGTTTACTTATTGGCTTCACTGTAGAGAAATGTATTTTGTTGTGAAATTTTCATAATAAACGGGATTTTGACATACCTAAACTTGAAGTTAAGAATACTTTACTATGACAGAAACGCTATTGTTTACAGACGTTCTGCTTTTCTGTTATGACAAGATAATCGTGTAGATTCCTACCAGAACAGTTTGTTTAAGCTCACTGTATGCTTGGTACTGCTGATTTATTTATTTACATATAATTTCAGAGGCTTAAATGTAAGACTATTTTTAGTTTTGACAGGCCTTTTCGTCGTGTTCATTTTCACTGACACCTTCAGTGAAATTTAGTGAAATTTAAAAACCAATGCTGTTACATTTCTTATGTACCAACTTTATTGGAAATATACGTTTTTGTTTGTTTGTTGTTTGTTCAGCCCAGATGGCTCAAATTAGAATCTTACACGATAATTTTCTGAGGTATTCTGGTGTACCTCAGTCTCCGGTGCCCTACATCGTTTGAACTGGTGTGCCTTCGTGTACTCGCTGACAAAGCATGCCAAAGTGTTAGTGTTGGCAGGACCTTGACTTTCTTTAGAGAGAGAGAGCATTTTTCTCTTCTTTTAGAAGAAAAACATCGTATTGTCTTGAGTCTGAGAGAGAAAGACTTACAATAGAATAGATCTTTCCGTGTTGTTTCAACAGTCTAAGATTGTGTTGGAGATGGTGTTTATTCCAGCTAAAAAATGAACGCACTTCAAGATATTAATTAATCCTGCATTTGCAATTTATTTGTATTAACAGGTACCTGTGTTAACTGCGCTCGTTGCTTTAGGGCATTTTTTTAGTTTTTGTGGGTATCAATCATTGCTGAAAATTAAGTACAATATAGTATTTGTTCGTGAAAATGTTCGTTCGTTACTCGTCAAAAATTCGTGAAGTTTAATCATGAACATGCACTTTTCCCTTCTCATAACAAAATGATCTATCTTGCTGCATTGTTTCGTGGGGTAGAAAGTATCAAAATCGTTTCACGGAATTGTGACCAACTACTTGGTCGACTGGTGAAGGTTTGGGTAAAAGCTATATCGATTTAACTGGGACAAAAAATGTATTAAAATTTTGACTTGAATAAAGCTTGAAAAACATAAAAGCTTAGCACGACTGGTGAAATATTTGTTATTTGATTTTTGCTAGTAAATTCAAGATTTCTTAGTTCCAGCAACCAGCAGGTGTACAAGTTTGTATACAAGATTGAATTTCATTCAAATTTCATTCGAAGGACTTTTTTGAATACCATCAATATTCCTGTAATTCCTCTGAATTGCAGTAACCGAACAATTACATCGGAAGTAAAGTTCCACTATTTTTGTTTGTTGTTCCATTGCGTAGCGATTCATTTTGAGGGGTGGATTTTATGAATTTTTTGGGCAATATGTTGTGATTGTCGGTAGACTTGATACACCGGTAGAACACTTTGAAATCTCCTCATTCATTCTGGATTAACCAAATCTCTTTACCATTTGTAGTTTTATAGCTATAATAGTTTTAAAAAGGTACCTTACTTATGGGCCACCCTGTACATATTTCTCCACCATTGCACATGAATATTCTTTTAGCAAATCTTATTTCATCTCTGTGATGTCTTAAGGTCTCACGACTTAAAAATACAAGCGCGTGTGCATTATTTTCTGCACTACTCTGACGTTTGACAGAAATAGACCCTTCAACTACTGGAATGAAATGAAGAAGGTCATGTCGCAAAGACACAATTTTTTCTTTAGTTTATGCCTCTCTCGGACCCTGTCTTTCTTGATCGGCACATCGAGTCGTCGACTGTCATCTGTCTTTCTTCTGAATTCACAATTGCATTAAGTGCAGTCAAAGAACTGTTTCTTTTCTTGTTAATTTTATTTCGAAAAAAAATTTTCGAGACGTCGAAAATATTTTTCGTGAAACAAAATTCTGGCAAAAACTTTTCTAGCTATAGATCACTCAAGGCATTGATTTTAGGTTTCCTCTTGTAACGCCGACTCACGCTGCTGGAGTAGTCCTCATTCGTGCTGCGTTCATGTTAAAAGTTCGAAATCTACTGATAAGAATGTAATACATTGCTTTTGCACCCGCAGATGTTGATTTACATTTCCAAATCTTGGGTCGTGAATTATCCTGAGCTTCTTGAAGTTGTAGGAAACTTGTACCTGATTTCAAGATCTAGTGTGCCACATATGTTTCTTAAATAGGTCCTGCGTTTTGTGTTTTATAGAGAGTTGGAAGAGTAGTGATTTTAAGCAATGCAGCAAATTCGACCTGAAATCTCTGCATGGAAAATTGTTAACCTCTTTTGTAGTACAGTTTCCAGTTAATACATGACTCCATGGAAGGTACTGTAAAGCTGCGAGGGTACATGCACCCAATATGTAAGAAAACCTATCTCAAACCCACGCGGTGAAACTTGGTTTATATATTTATACCAAATATGAGTTGAAATCGTTACTTGGAAACGAATTCTCACTAAGACGTGCACAGAATTACTGGATAACCAAGTCCAAGAAAATGTCATGCTTATTTCTAATCCATTGTAAAGAATGAAGAATAAAGGACCTGAACGGAGATTGTTTGATGTGCGCGGTTGTTTTGCACGGACTTTATAAATTTCTTGAGGTACAAGCAATGGCCCGATTGGAAGTATGTGTCTCGAGCTAACTTTTACGAACCACGTCTTTTGAAGCGAACAGGTCTCGCATGGGCAGAGTTCTTTGAATTCGGTCCTATGGAGAAAATTTTCGACGCTATTTCTCGTGACTCAGATTTACGCTGGCCGCTAAAAACCTGACAGTTCGAATGCAGCCCATTCAGGAAGACAGCAAGTTTTCGATTTTTACGTGGTGTTTACGGTACGCTACTGTGCGAGTGCTTCAATTCATTTTAAACAGGAAAATACTTCAGCTGTGTACAAATTCATCGCTGTAAATGATTCACTTCATAGTCAACCTTGCAAAAATGACAGCGAGATTTCATTCTTCTTGTCTATTGCTGTGCGCTAACATACACTAGCCAACTTGTTTTAGTTTATTTTTCTTTGTTTTTTCGTTACATAAGAAGCAGTGGGGGCGGTTGACTTCCTGCCTTTCCAGTTTTTGCCCGCGGGTTCAGACAACAAATGGCTCATTCCGCGGTCGTGTCTCATGGTATCTGCCGTCAATGTCAGGTGGAGCTTAATCTGGACTCTCATGACTAAAATTTATTTGTCTGCATAGGCCCAGCACGTTTTTCGCTGAAAAATAATACCCTCTGCGAATAAGTATCGATGATAATATTAGGGTCATATGTTGGTCAGTTGAGCTAACTTTCATCCCGTGTGACAGTTCTTTGAAATTTAGGCAAGTTTTTTATTTTGTCAAGAGATTCTAGGCTATGCTCTGATGAGCAGGATGTTTGTACGTGTTCGAACTCATGATCTAGAACCACTCCCGCTCGGGTTATTCAATTATTTCACTTCTCCTGTATGATAGAAATATCTATGTAATCCTTTTTCAAACCATTCAGTTTGATGACACCTGCATGCACTCTCTTTTAAGTATCCCTACAGAATATCTTCATGCAAATGCAAATAGAAGAAACGATTAATCAAGTAAATGCTTATTGTGTTACACAGCGAATATAAATAATATAAAAGTATTTACAGAAATTTTTGCAATGGTGAACATTAACCTCCCTTCAAGCTACAAAAATTTCAATCAATGCTCCCGAAAAGATCGTGCTTCGGCTGAGTGAGACAGCCAGGGATACTGGAACATGACATTTAGACCAACTTTGGTGACTTTGCATAGTTTGAAGTAGTGTCCAGGTTTCCGCACAGATGGTGCATTGCTCCAGACTGTAATGTGTGGTCAGCAGTAGCAAATCATGATCCAAAGTTTGGCTGTCAGAAACAGGTGTTGTATGAATGGTTGCGCTCTCTCAATGTCACTTTTGTGGTCCCACTTGTTCGTTTTTCTGACGCTGTGTGACAACAAATATGAAACATTGTTCTGTGAAAATGTTTAGTTTAAGGTATGATACAAAAATATCGTATCGTACAAAAAGCCGAGCTGCTCTTAACAACTCTGCCATTGGATATTAGGTTACAAAATTAGATCAAAAACAAGATTCTTCTACATAACATGAAATTCAAAGAACTACTCGTAACCTAATATGAGGGTAATAAATAATGAATAAGAATTATGTTTTTAGTATCTTAATTATTTGTCAGTTCAGAATGAAATTACCATACTGTCTGTTCAACCAAATTTTATGGCATTCTTTAGAGTTAATTTTGAACAGTCTTAACCAATATGATCTTCAGTGATATTTTCTCTAAATTGCATCCACAGCAATGCGCGATTTCATTCGATTCATTGAAAAAATACAATTCTAGCTCCATTTATTAATTGCTCGACCTCAATTAATGGCTGAACCAAGCTTCACCGAGTATAGTTAAGCTTTGCTCTAAGTCGACTGGGATAGACTTCATGATGTTGAAGACGTTACCTCCGATTGCCTGACTGGTGTAAAACTTCACTTTGTACGCATAGTCACTAGAAGGATCTGAAAAAATTACAGAACCTAACCAAAGTGGTCCACATACGTACCACTTCGGAGTCAACGTGTTAAGAGAGCTTGCGTCCAGTTTGAGGAAGGTGGACACTGGACACCCACCAGGTGGAGGAGCCGGCATGCAAGCCCTGCATTGGTCGCGGTATGTTGTCTGCTGCAATCCTGTGTACAGGCGATAGATTGCAACAAATAACGCTGAAAAATTACGAGTAGCATCTGTTTCGTTGTGTTGGTTGGCATGGTATTCCCAACTGGCTGTTGTTTGTGCACTGCATTGTGGATACTTCTTGGTAAATCCGGGTAAAACTTTGATCGGTTGCTTGAATACTTAATAAGCTGTTGAACTTTTTCCTTTTATGATATTCTGATTCCTTGTCCCATTTCTATCCATAGAGAGAACCACTGTTTAGTATGAAAGAAAGTTTTAATGATTGGTCTTTTTTATCTCAACATTTAGACTGCAAATTTCATGAATTAAACTGACGCTGAAAGTGCAGTAGAGGATACCAGATTTGTTGAACTCCCTGGGACCAATTCATTATGCTGGTCGCTCTATATTACGCAACGCCTTCTTCTCAATTCACTTTATCGTCTTCATCACGACAGACTTGAGATCACGTTCACTTTGAGTTGCCTTTGAGCATTGAGATTCAACGACTGGAGCAGTGCACGACACGCAGGCTGTAGCTTCACCGGTTGTCATGGGCAAGACAAGCGATCAGTCGTCGTTGCTTGAGTCTCAAGCTTGGACTATTCAATGCAAATTTGATCCTACTCTGCCTGCTATGTCTGCATGTTCGCTATATTCATTTGATGCATAGTAATACTCATGTTTTCTGCCTTCCACACCTTTTCGATGGGAAATTGTTTTCCGTTTAGGTCGTTAATGAATTTTGTTTAAAATCCCATTTGTTTGAAATACCGTGTAATTAATTACTGAGAATGCTGTTCTCCAATTCTACCATAATGTAGTTGATGAATCAACTTTGAATTTTAATAACTTCAAATAATTCAATACATATTTGAGATACGTTTGTTTCCCTGTGGTAGGCTGTTTGAAATCGTAGGTCTAACCTTTTATATCATTATAAACGAGTAGCTCAAGTAGCTCTATTGATTTCTTTAATGAGACGTTTGAATATGAAACCAAACACTGGCGACCTGTTGATGAACAGTGTGAATATTTTTATCACAGAAATTTTATAAATTATTAAAGATGACACAAAAATTGCAATAATATGACAGTTGTGAATTATGAACATTGTGGAATTAAGTTTGAGCTGGTGAACGAAAACAGTCTTTAGAAAGCATAGATTTGTAACTTTCAATTGCATTCCCTATATTACCAACTGATGTAGTGTAGAAACACAGCAGTACGGCACCGCTACAGGCACCGAGAACACAGTGTGGGGTATCACCTAGCCGTGCAGTATGATAACTCCGTCTCATGTCTTCTGACGTTCTGATTCTTAAGTAAGGTGTTGTGGATCTAATATACGTAGGTATTCACTACGCACATCTCAAGGAGCTTCTCACAGCATTCGGAATCGTGTCTTTGAATTGTGAGAACTTAGATCCACCATGCTAGACTTTCACTGCGCTAGTAAATTTATGCACTGAAGCGTTCAAACCATAGATGTTACTCCGTGAAATAGTTAATCGCCGTAAATAATTAATACTCCCGCGTGGCTCACGAGAAAAAAGTCACTTTATACTGAAAAAGAAATTCATAGGTCGTGTGTGTAAGAAATAGTCAGTAGAGTAGTTAGAGCATAAACATTCTTGATTCAATATACAGTGTGTACCCAAACATTTCGGACATGTACAATATAATAGTCCCAAACACGCACAATTAGCTTAAAAATGTTTTCGTATCGTGTTCTCGAACACGATAGATGAATTGTTCACATAGTGCGCACTTTTCAGACCCCTAATTTCTCTGGAGTCTGCTGTTTATTATTCGATTCCTTGAACACTATAACTTGCTCATTTCTGTTCCATATTGGCTCGTGGCAATTAATCAATGTTTGTGATTTTATAAGACCAACTTTATAAGGGTACTTCACATACTCTTGGTGTTTTGGCCTTGGTTACAAGATCGATGCATCGAAGGGTAAATACGTACATTGGACATTCGACCTTTCCTTGGGCTCTTTGAAGCCAACTTTATTACATTTTCTTTCAAACGTCTTTCAGGACTGTTGGTAAGAAGCAAAAACTAAAAAATTGGACTTCCCCGTTTTAAAAGGATTTTTACGCGCCCGAATTTTCTGCTCTCTATTCAGGCATTTCGATCTGTTGAAGTGGCCAGTCGTCCAAGTGCGCGTAAACTGATCAGAAATCTGCTTCAGAGATTCTCAGCTACCACTCTCCTCCTCAAAATAAATGTTCTGAAACAGAATTTTTGAGCAACTCTGCCTTGTGTCAAAGCAAACGTAAATTGCAGCTTCTTGTCTTCATGGAAAACAGAAATCTCTTTTGCTGTGAGTGCTGATGGGACAAGTTTCAGAATATATCATTATAATCGTTCTAAAATTTCGGAATACCAAATAATTTATGATGGTAAAACAATTTGTACTTCATGAATACCAACTTATTTTACATATTTTCGCTTCACCAGCTAAAATCTCGTAATGCGAAGAAACAAAATCTACCAGCTTCTTCATTTGAAAGTAGTAGATTTTTCATAACCGATACTTACTAGCCTCATTTATTTAATGATCTCATACGCCAAATTGTTCTTTTCTTATTCACTAGGATGCTTACAGAGATTGTGAATGAAAGTTTGTGACAGTGTGATATCATTTCAAGTTGTTGATGAGAACAATGTTTAGGTCAGCGGAAAAATTGTATGAAAATCATTTCATATAGAACGCGCTTTCCTACTTTTCTCTCAACTTTCATTAAAAGCCTAGGTGTTATCAGCAAACGTACCTCTGTACAGAACATGGTAGCCTTCATAGAGCTTAACGATAACGTTGCTGGCCGTGAACAACCACAGCAAACACATGCTAACAACAGGCGCCTCTGGTCAGAGCTCCCACTTCTCCCTTAGCTTGCTCTCACTGCAGTGTGATCCATCGCTCAACTTTCAATAAATATTACTAAATGATATGGCGTGTGAGTGGCAATTTGCTAACATATCCACGCCAAGCTTTGTTTACGATTTTGTATTGTAAATTGTGTATACTATTTCTCATAATTTAAGCAAGCATATTTCAGCGCATAAGGTTGAGCTTTCTATAATTGCAGTTCAGATAGAAATGCAGGATGAATATATTTCGGTTTTTTGTTTGTTCTATTGAGTTATTTCAAGTGAGTAAAAAATCAGGTGATGCAATACTAAATATTATTGAGAGTTCTAGTCAGTGAACATTAATCAGCCAGATGTAATTGAAATTGAGTATTTTATGTGTTGTTTGTATTTCTACTGCAGATTGGTTTAGTTACGACAAACGATTAGCCTGATCCGCGTAGTATTGTAGTGTTAGCCCAGTATACTCGTAGAAGGAGTGCAGACCATTACTGAGATGTTACCCATTTTTCACAAGACTTACTTCACAGAACATACAAGACGTCGTTTCATGAAATATGCAATATCTGTCCTTCATCAACTTGACAGAGTTTTTATTGAAGGTATCAGAACCTTTCAAGTCTGCCCGACTTCACAAGGAGAAGAAAAATGACACCAGATATTTTGTGTTTGCGTCGCAGTACTGTTATCTCTGCATTCATATTTCTCTTGGCTTCGTGGCTATGACTTCACCTATCCGTGCTCGCAAGTCTTTCAGTCGCTCCTCATAAATCTTTACACATTATGAACTAGGGTGCTGTACACATGAGTGATCTCTCGAATTTTACATCTCCGTCGCACGTGTCTGTGCTGTCTGTCTGCTCGTAAAATAGTGTACTCGAAAATAATACTTCCTCTGTGCATCACGGGATAAAACTGTAATCGGGAAAGTAAATCATACACTAAGAAAAATGGGAAATTTCGTGTTGGAGCAAGCGCCAATCGAATGCCTGATACGGCAACTGTACGATGTGTGAACGATGAACATGTACTGGGCATGTACTGTATATAATGGATAGACACTGAACATGTACTGGGCATGTACTGTAAATAATCGATAGACACTGAACATGTACTGGGCATGTACTGTAAATAATGGATAGACACTGAACAGGTACTGGGCATGTACTGTAAATAATGGACAAACACTGAACATGTACTGGACATGTACTGTAAATAATGGATAGACGCTGAACAGGTACTGGACATGTACTGTAAATAATGGATAGACACTGAACATGTACTGGGCATGTACTGTAAATAATGGATAGATACTGAACATGTACTAGGCATGTACTGTAAATAATGGATAGACACTGAACATGTACTGGACATGTACTGTAAATAATGGATAGACACTGAACATGTACTGGGCATGTACTGTAAATAATGGATAGACACTGAACATGTACTGGGCATGTACTGTAAATAATGGATAGACACTGAACATGTACTGGGCATGTACTGTAAATAATGGATAGACACTGAACATATACTGGACATGTACTGTAAACAATGAACATGTACGACATATAAACGATGCGCTTATGCGTGTGAGGCATGCATCATGATAGCTTGTGTCCTGATTCACATAAGCGACGATGTTATGTCGTTCTTTGAGTACGTCGTGTTGAATTCCGGTGTCCACCCTCTAATATTCATTAAGTTATGTTTTGTTTAATCGATCTCAATTGATGTGAACAGTGATGTGAGTATTTTTACTGATTTTGTGTTCATTCACAACCCGTGTGTGGCACGCTCAACATTTTATACTTAATAAATATCCTGCATTTTTACTTCCTTCATGTACTTTCTATACAATTCATTATTTGCAGGTGTTCCAAGTCTTTGAGCGTAAAAATCAATTGGGCTAAAACTTTATAACTTCACTTCATGAAGTACACGGTGTGTTGTGCAGAGTGGTGCAGGTGTGACGTGTTGCATCAGGGTGCACGGTGTGTTGTGCAGAGTGGTGCAGGTGTGACGTGTTGCATCAGGGTGCACGGTGTGTTGTGCAGAGTGGTGCAGGTGTTGCGTCAGGGTGCACGGTGTGTTGTACAGAGTGGTGCAGGTGTTGGGTCAGGCTACACGGGGCATTGTGCAGAGTGGTGCAGGTGGTGCCTCAGGGTACACGGTGTGTTGCGCAGAGTGGTGCAGGTGTGACGTGTTGCATGAGGATACACTGTGCGTTCCGCGATAATAGTCCACACTTTACATCCTTACTTTATTCTTGTATCTCTCACTAATATTACTTCAGTAACTCACATGGAGACGGTTTGCCTGCGTCAGGCATGGGACATGTGCAAATGATTTGCCGCATTAAAATAAAATATTCAGCCCACCGTAAGTTTCTTCAATTTTCATTAGATTATCCTACAAGAAAAACTAAAATTCTCGTTTATACAGCAAAAGAAAATGTGCAAACCATGTATTTTCTGCGTTCCTAATATTAACTTTTATTTACCGTTCCTATTCTGAAAAATTTACCGCATAAGCATCAAAAATAAATGATTACATCATGTTTTCTTTCACGCACGAGCTGGACGTACGTTGTTACAGGATGTGTTGAACACTTGTACTTGAGCAGTTGCCTGTGACTGATACCGAGCGTTTGAAGCATTATTTTTTTCAGATATACGCAGTTACTATTGGGGTTTAGTTAATAAGTAGCCGTGTTATGTTTTCGATAAATTGTTTACCGATATTCGATTAATATCATTTTAATCAATCCTGTAATGTCTCATAGTTATTGCAGCTGCGAAAAAAATACAAATTTTTATGTATAGGGTCGAAAGTAAACACTCATCACTCAAAAAATAATAGACGTTAAAAATTTGAAGCAAAACAATATGAACGGACATATTCTCAAGTTTTACTTGACTTGAACAAGAGCTCGAAATGGTCAGCCAGCTGTTCAATACACAGGTGGACCTCTTTTTGGAAATTTGAAATTACTGCAACCATATCATCCTGATCAATAAAAAATACTTCTTGGACAGTTTGCTAAATAGCATTCATAGTATCTACTTTCGCTTTGAAGACTTTCTCAATAAGCAGAACTATCGCAAATGGAGCTCTCAAAAGGTGTCTAAGGTTGAGGTGTCTGAGGAGCCTTTTCACACACCGACTGTAATAGTTTGGTATTGCTTCAGTTCCCATAAAGTGTATAGGCCATACATTTTTGAATCTGATACTGGTAACGTTTGCAGTGTGACCACTGATATATTGAAATGTTAAAGATACTGTAATGACTGTCGACATTCATTCTTATGTTTGGTCCCAGCAAGACGGTGCAACTTCACGCATATCTTTGCATACAATGGATTGGCTGAGAAACCACTTCAGAAACATTATTTAGCACCGATCTTAAAAGTCTCGTGTGACTTTAGTTTCGTATTTCTTCGTCAATTATTTGTTGAGTCAGAAGCGTTTATTTTTACTTTTTTCTGTTTCACGTTGTAGTCATCATGGCCTGTATAGATTTGACCTGAAGAGCGGGAAACGGCTTAGATGGTCAGCTCACTACGTGAACCCCTGGATTCTGCAGTCTTCATCAACTAGTAGTTGTTCTCTCTGCACCGCATGTCGTTTCCATGCAGGCTAATCAGTCAAACTTTCCAGTTTTCCGTAGTTCATCAATCACTGTAGATTATATGCTACTATGATACTACATTTGTGAGCATGAACATGTAGGCGCGATCTGTGTGTCTGGGTTGTAGTATAAGATGCGAGATTTAAGTTGAGGTTCCTGGTAAGGTTATTGACCTATTTAAATTTCACTGGACTAGGCCTATCTATACGTGTTAAAGTAAGGTAGGGAAGTTTGGTCAGTTACGTATTATATTCTATAAACATAGATAATGTCATGGATGTTCAAGGTAAGACATTAAAGTTTAGTCAGTTATGTAATATGTTCTATATAGATAATGTCATGGATGGTCGTGGTAAGGGATGCAAATTTTCTCAATTTTGTAACATATTCTACGAAGATAATGCCATGGATGTTAGGGAAGGTGAAGTCTACATCTTAACTGCGGAGCATGAAGGTAATTCTGATGCATCCTGCGACAATTTCAAGCCTCTAAAACGACCTCTCCCAGGTCCTTCGACGCATATACATATTCATATTGTAGTTAATATGAACCCCAAGGCTACAGAGGTCGTTTTTAGCCTCATTTTCTTGCCCATAATAGACATTCATCGTGAAAGTCCTTGTACAACTAAATTTATTGTTGTATCCATTACTTTATTTTAGTTCACGAATGAGGAATATTGAAGAACAGTAAAATTGCATTCTTTCTTTACAAACAGTGGCATCGAAATAAAAACAATATTATTTCATGCTTGTTATTTTACTAGATAGGTTTCATGTGAGTTATAAAACTTTATGTCAAATCCAAATTTCTTCATAGTTGAGTCGCAATAGAGAGGAATCGTTTGAATAACGGTAATTTAAGCTTAATGGAGTCTGATCAATGAAGGTTTTGAAATTAATATATTACATTTTACGATGCCTGCCTCAAATTAAGTTATAAACCGGTCATTTGAGACAATAAAAATTGTTGTAAAAGAGGGCATTTATTTCATAATGCGACAAATGACGACCATAAATACCAGAAATGTAACGCTGAATGACGTCGCAGTTCACCGTACTCGAACAAAGAGCGGCGGCTTCATGTCGTGATGATCACAGGACATGAGACCTGGTAGTGTGACAAGAGATACGTAGATACGAGTGTGTACATAACTGAGTCATTTGAACTGATCGGGAAGTAACCTTTTTCTGTTGTGTGTTACTTTTGTAGGCTATAGTTAGCCTTTTTCTGTTGTGTGTTACTTTTGTAGGCTATAGTTGGCCTTTTTCTGTTGTGTTACTTTTATAGCAATGCTTAATCTTTTTCTGTTGTGTGTTACTTTTGTAGGCTATAGTTAGCCTTTTTCTGTTGTGTGTTACTTTTGTACCAATGCTTAATCTTTTTCTGTTGTGTGTTACTTTGTAGGCTATGGTTAACCTTTTTCTGTTGTGTTAATTTTGTAGCAATACTTGACTTTTTTCTGTCGTGTGTTGCTTTTGCAGACAATAGTTAACTTGGTTCTTGTAAGAGCATCTCTATGGTGTTATGTATTTTAAGACTAGTTGTTCTTCTTGTTGGCACATAATGCGTCGTTTTTGAGAATTATCAGTAAATTTCAAATAAAACATAACGTAAAAAAATCAATGACTACAAACTCTACGACAAATTATGGCTCAAACTTTTGTTTCATCACTGTGACCGTAGAGAATAGTCAGTAAAAATGCAATTAACTTCTTTTTCTATGCACTCTAAAATTCACACAGATGTGAAATTTTCAAAGCTAACCCACTCGAATTAGTTTGTACATGAATGGCAGATAAACACTGTAGACACTTGACTTACAAATACTCTTAAGTTTCCTTTTTCCAGATTCCTTTTAAGTTGTATAATTTTGCATAAAAACACTGTCGTGTATGCAAGTACGATCATGCGCTCACGATGAATACATATACATACATACAGGTTGCAAGTCTCACCAGAACGTATAATTATTATCAGGTTTGTAGACATATCATACTATCATCGACGGTCGTTGCTCTCTGCTGTAACTGCGCAGATCTGCTAGTTTCTGCTCAACTTCAGTAATGACTGCCTCTGTCTAATTAACAGATTTTAACACAAAGCGCATGCATTGATCGTTGTTTCATTTAATTGTTAAAACTTGTTTGTTACTTCCACGTCGTAGCATGCGCGCACAAACGCTCGTTGTCAAAGCACAATAAATTGACTCAGACTTTAATTATATTAATAATTAATTAATTATAATAAATAATATAATTATTAATTATATTAAATTAATTAATTAATTAATATTTCTGTTTAGGTTGCGTTATCTTGAAATAATTCTATTCGAGCTTCATGTGCATTACAGAGCGACTATACCCGTACAGAATAAAGTGTTATCTTGCATTAGATTGCACAATTTTCGACACAGTGCATCGTGTGTAAATTAACTGTAGTGAATTTTGACATTAAAAATACAAATTCTAATATTTTGTCGCACATAAACGGGGTTATTATCAAAACTGATGTTAAAATGTAGAATAGTACGGTTGTAAATAATGGACTCATTATCTAGCAATATTTCACGACACGCTCCTGCTGATATGTAGACTGTATTTATAGAGTAAAACCGGGCTTATTTGTAGCCTCAGAACCGTCAAATGCGGATAAACAGTAAGTCTGGCAATATTATGTTATTATGTTATGTCTGACAATATTATATTACTAGGCATCATAAGTCTGGCAATATTATGATCCCACAACTCAGTTAGGCATTCCATTTGTGAAATATCTTATCTTTCTATCATGAAGAAACTTATATTCATCAATTATGTGGGACAATTTGTTTCTGAAAGTTTCAGTAACGGACTACCCTCAAGAAAAATACGTTTTTCTTGTCTAAAAATTAAAAAAATTAATTTGTCTTACATACTTGGACTTATGTCAATAAAAATGACATATACTGACCGATGGCGTGTTAACACTAAGTATTCAGAAGATATGGATACTTGAACTAGCTCAACTACGTTTGTTTGCTCGTTCAAGTTTTGTTTCTCGCGCCTCAGCAAGCAACTTCGATGCCCTTCAAGGAGTTTTTACACTCATATCAAGAATTTGGAATGATTTTATGTCAAGAATTTGGAATGATTTAACGAATTTCGTTGCTCGAACATAAGTAATTTTAGTACTTTGACTGAAAGAACTAGAAACATCAGCTGTTCATGTACAACCTACCATCGCCAGGACAGAGTTACGCTGATCAGCGTCAGCATAATTAACTGATGCTGTCATATGTACGTAGGAACGAATCCTTCAATGAGTTTGAGTCGTGAGGTTACTCAATATTAAATCCTTAGTAGCAAACAGACTTATCTCATAAAAAGTTAACCAAGGAAGTTTTCTATTCATCTATTCCTATATTTGTTCATTTATAATGTTTTAAGAGCCATGATATAATTTGAATAGACCAACATTGGACCCTACAAGTCTCTGGATTGTCAATATTCTTCATAGAAACAACCATTAAGCTCATCCCTCGAGGTTCATTGAAGGAGAGCTGATCGTTTATTACGGAATTCAGGAAGTAATTTGAGTTAGAAAAAATGTGAAGTTGGAATGCGATATTTTTTCACGAATTTCGTCGGAAATAGTCCAGGTTTTAATGAGATTTTCGTGTTGTGGCTGGTGCATCAGCCCTACGCTGCTCTCATGCCCTCAGAGAATATTGCTTTTCAAAAACTGTTGCAGTTTTGTCTGTTATCTTTCCTTGTGAAATGAAGCGCATCACACTGTTTGATTGAAGTTTGGTTTCGAAAATGATGAGTTATATAACTGAATTTAATTTTAAACTTTCAAACATGTCTTAGTTATCCCTAATATACTACAAATATAATTTAGGAATGAATATATAGAATAGAATAGAATGCAGCAATAGGAACTAGGGCATTCTTGGGTTGATACCCAAGTCCCATGCCCATTATATACATTTTTCCCCAAATATACGATAATTGTTTCGTTTTGCGAGAAGATGCGATAATATAATAATAATACGATAATACGCTATTACGATAATCGTTTCGTTTTGTTTTGCGAGAAGAGTATGCTACCCTTAAAAAAGCAAGACTTTTCAGTTCTGTCTCTCTGTTGGTTGGTCTCTTCGTGGTGTGCTGTCATGACTGAGACAGCACAGGATGCAGGACGTATGACACGTCCCTAAAAAGCTGTAACTCTGCCAGGACGTATTGTAGACTTGCAAAAGCTTGACACCGTCCGCAATAACCTTAACCACTATGTTACTGGGGAAAAATCTATGGATGTACGTAATTATATTTAATTTGATTAAAGTACTGTATATATCTACTAGTTTTAACGCCGTACTTATTTTTTAGTATAGGGAACGACTGCTTAGCAAGGAGTATATATTATATCGCTATTTGTAAAACACTCATTACTAGAGAGTGTAGGTCTCGTTGAAATTCATCAGTTGATATTTAGTGATTTCTTTCTACACACACAGAATAATATATGCATGTAACTGCTGTTACATTCGTTCATTCATTTATGCTACGCATGTTTTTATTTCTTTGCACCTGCTTTTTATAACATAAAAGTTTGGAAGGTGGCTTTTTATGTGTCAAATAAATCGTGCATTCGCCAAAATACTCGTCCCGTTCAACTAATTCCAATTTACTCATAGAAGCCCTATGAAAGTTTTGATAGTTCTATGTGGATTACCCTTGCCACGTCAATATGACTCATCCCTCTCTTGCACCTGTTATACCACAGACCTTCATCAGATTACGTCAGTGAAAAATGAATTGTAGTACTACATCACCGTCTAGCCAGTAACAAATTTCTGGGGTTCCCCGATTTGAATGAATGAAACAATTATTTTTATGGTTCTCATTTTATTCCTTCTGAAATGGGGAGATAATATGTTAGCGCCCAGTATACAGGGTGTCTCAAAAAAAATGTACTCACCCTTTAACCGTTGCTAACATGCTGTCTTCTTTGTGTTGCAGGTGTGAGGTTCGAACCTTTGCGAACATGATTAAATGTGATTAAAGAATCATTTTCGCAAAGGTTCGAACCTCGCACTTGCAACACAAAGAAGACAGCATGTTAGCAACGGTTAAAGGGTGAGTACATTTTTTTTGAGACACCTTGTATTATTTGAAGTTCATTCTTCTCAACGCTGACGTTTTTTTATCTTAATGGCTATGCTTGTAATCGCAAGAGTAACATAATAGATAAGTAGTTTACTGGTGTAGTAGATACTTGGTAGTAAACTATTATTAGTACATATATCGACCATGCTTGTCCAAGGTACGTATTCCACTTTAAACCACATGCGTACAGGCATCTCGTAACAAACGTCGAAAATTATTCGCAAGGAACGGGCACATGTATGTGTAGTCATAATACTACTGGTAAATAATTGAATTTGAATAATGAAAAAGTGATTTTCCTCTATATTTTTCAGGTGCGCAGAAGAAATGAGTGAAAACTTGAAAATTCGGTCATTCAAAAATAACATTTTTAAAATCAGTCTATTTTGTTGCTTCTTATTGCAATTAATAATTTATTTTTTAATGTTATGCTTGAAATGCAATAAAAATAAATCATTATAATTTTTTTACCAGATTTTCGTTTCTACAACCGCAGCTGTAGCTTACTCTTGCCTTCTTGACTCTCAGCAGGAACCAATTTGAGCTCTTATTATGACAAGGTTCTAGTTAGAATTTATTAAGGTAAGCCTCAAGAAAATTACTTTCATTGTAACGCGTCCCGTTAGAATATTTTTTTTCGTTTGTCGTTCAAGCAATTATGAAGTAGAACGCGTTATTCGAATAATTTTGAAGTAGGTATAACCACAGTAACTGATACGAGTATTTCCACAAATTTGTCGCTAAGCAGATAGTGACTTGAGCGAGCCATGCCACCAAAGGAAGCCTTGCTTGAGAGGGAGTGAACGTGGAAAATTCGTAAGGCCATACAACCTGAACTTAAGTGGAGCTAAAAAAAATTGGTTCGCTCTCCAAGGAGAACTAATGTGTTCTTACAAATTGCTGTAGCCTTACTCCTGTTGAAAATTTGGTGCGATTTTTCAAACAGGGGTAAAATTCGAAAAATTCACGAACTGACGAAACAATTATGGCATGAACGAAAAGTCTGCAAATTGAAGTTATCACTCTGGTCTCATTTATTGTAATTCGGAGTGAGTGTTATTGTATGTATTGTCGTCAAAATTATTTTGAATACGCAATACGAGATAACTTCTTGTATTACTGCGTACAGGCGGGTAGGTGTTCATTCGTTGAACTTCTTATTTCTTCGTTCATGGTTGAAAAGTTCCACGACATGTATGTCATACATGTGAGTAACGATAATGTAATCAAGTATTACTCATTATTAAAGTTACTCATCTGTTTCAGCAGTGTTTTTCCATTCGAAATGTACGAGTAAAGTAAGGTTAAAAAAGTTCAGTGTGGGAGGTGGATACATCAGGCGTATGTGAATCTAGGTATCCACGAGAAATTGCCTTCAATTTCAATAAAACTACAATCGAGGTATAATGTAACTAGTTTAAAAATGCGACAGCGAGGAAATAATATTAGCACTTCGTTCAGTATACAGTTATTGCGACGTGATTCAGCGATGCATTTTTTATCGATAACGTAGCCTTTGGTCAAAAACTGTCATATAGTATCTAATACATAATTCACACTTGCATTTCAGCTCCCATGAATTAGTTCGTCATCATTCTATGAGCAGCACAATTGTAGTGGCAAATCGTTTGTGCTGTTCAGGAAAGTGTAATAATATGACAGGTTCCTGAATGCGTTAAATCTCCACGATATACACAAGCGCGGCCTCAATAGCGTATAGCTCAAAGTTGCTACCCCAACACGGCTTCAACTTTCAGTTCAGTTGTGTTGTTACACTCACCTGACTGATAATATTACAGTGACAGTTCTATCGTTCACAGTACCAGGCTATAATTCAAATGCTACTCATTTCTAACTTCTATTTGACTCTCATTCATGGAGTGAACGTCTATTCATATTGTGTATCTTGGTATCATAATCGCGACTTCTGCCCTAGATTGATAACAGTTTACTTCAAAATAGGCCGGGAATATTAAAGCAATGCACTAGTATCTACAATAGTTTATACCCTAGTTATAAAATTATACCAAATTTTATGATACATGTAGTGCTACAGTATACTGCATTGCTTGCTAGCACTTTTTTCCAATCTACAAACTCGAGTTATGCTTTTGTATTTTTTAAAGCGTCTTTGTTGACTATATGCGAAGATACACTCTGCTACTGAGACTAACTGTGCTTTTAGAATGCATTGCAGGAAGTCATTCAGATGCCATCATACATATTGAATTTCAGTCGACATGGTTCACTTGCGTAAGTTTAGTATGTAAGTATTAAACCGTTGTTAATTACCGCCCATTGTCTGACACGATGAGTTGTTTTAGTGTGTCTTGCCCACTTTCGTCTTTGTTGTAAGAATGTTTAGAAGTGCAGCTCTTCTCTTGTTGCAAGAGTTTGTTCGTCGAGTGAAATCAAACACAGATCTATTTTGAGCTGCTTCGGCTTTACGAGGACGTATACTCGTGCTGGTTTTTACAATGTTAGGATAGACACTTGCTAAACCCCACTGGGCTGAATTTAATTTTGAAGATGCTAAAGCTTGAAGAATGTGAGATCAGTTAAAATGCACATGAACGTTTGATTCATCAATAACAAATATTACGTTGCTTTCTCATCATAAAACTATTTAGGATTTTCATGAATAAAGAACCGAGTGTTAAAGTTAATAGTGTGAATGTTTTCAAATTTTAAGTTTACTTCTCTAGTATGGCTTTGCACCAGCTGCATTCTGCGCTACACTCCGAGTTGGCCAGGTCCGTCTGTTCAGTGTATATGAATTTCGTGTCCCTCATTAGTCCATCGCTGTGCCACTTATGTTTATTGGATTTTTTTTAGCATAGACTTTAGAGGAAGTTGAACCTACGCTCCTCTCATGTCTTTCTCGTTGGTTTGGCCAACCAATTATCCTACTTCTCTAGTGTCCTTTATTCTCGTTCTTTTCCTTGTTTTGGATGCACCCATATTCTAAAATATTGTTCCCTTCCACTCAGACTACAAGTTCTAAAAACAAAAATAAAGTATGATACATTTTGTCGTATCCACTTTGTGTTAGTGTAATCATGTGGTCTGAAATTCTGCCCCTTTCATATAATCATCTAAGTTTCTAAGCTTTTATGCAATCTTTGGGATCTTTCCCTTTATCTACACGTACACACACAGTGAAAGACAAACACGCGTGCTTGTCAGCTTAAAGCACTGCATGAGTCAGTCTGCCGAGTATGCGGCTAGACTGCTTGCTCTCATCTCTATGTCAGACCCTTATCGACTCAATACTTCAGTTGCTTCACTGAAACTTGAAGGATGAAGGTTACTTCACTGTCTGCACCAGAACCTCATTAATATTGTCAACAGTCTTTGTCAGTATTTTTCAGAACGTCAATTAACTTCCATTATTGCTTATATTTTTATCTCTGAATAATGGAAAACGTTCCAGTTTGCTCGCGGAGCGATTGACCGAGAGGGGTCTGGTAAATATTACTCATACGACGTGCATGTATGCAAAGTATATGACAATTTACAAAAAATTAAGTTTTGAGAAATTAAGTATTGAATATAGTGTTTGATGTTGGCAAAGCAGATATTAACTGCTTACAAGAAGCCTCCCAGAGACCCGTACCTAACAGAGTGCAAGTCATTCATTAGAGGGTTGTCAGGCTCGTTTTAACAAGTTTCTGTGCCCATGTTTTCATCTTGCCGCTCATGCCTCGGGCCGTTAATAACAATGAAGAGGTGCTTAAGGGTGTCTTAAGGTAACTTTGCGTTAGAATATTTTATGGGGATATTTTTGAAGGGCTGGTCGCGATTTTAAGTTGCCCCTTCTATCACAAAAAAAATTACTTAGGAACCCCGAACATTACTTAGATGCAGTGGAAGAGTTGATTGTGAGATATAGAATGAGCATGTATCTATTCGTCTTGAGTATGCCTGATGAGGGTAGCAGTTACAAGTGTAATGAACTAAGATTAGAAAAAAGGCTCAAGATTCCTACGTACAGTATATGCATTCAATATCCCCTAGAAGTTGGGCAGAGCGGCCATGACAGGCTGATCAACTGCGAGTCTAAAACTAGTACTGCGTAGAAAAAATATTTTACCGATATTCTTTGATATCGTAATCATATGTCAATGCAAATTCATGGCTTTATTTACTTTTTCATTTGGGGTGATGAGGTAATCATTGATTTCAGTATCAAATCATTACTTAAGCTGAAAGGTAAATTTTCCGATACACTTTATATTTTCGTTGATTATTTTTTTTGGCATTCAGGCATTAGAGCGATGATATCAATAGCATTGTGGATCGTAATAGGCATTTCAATGTAGTTATCGTTTTGTCCATCAATATTTAGTCCAGAACGAATATTCAACCTTAAATTGTTAATCTTTCTGAAAGTCCAAAAAGCTCATCATCATTGCTAGGTAATCATGCGTTTAATTTCTTGCAAGACACGAGTGACTATGAAAGAGGAGATCATTATTGTTGCTCTCAGTGGCATCTACGATTAAATGAAAAAAAGGCTCATTTTTCTCTGTGATTAAAAATGAAAAACATTATTGTACACACGTAGGTTTTTTTTTGGGCCACAGAAGTCATTCAAATCGTTCAGAAGTCAAATCGCTTTCCCTATTTTTAGAGGACAAAGTATCTAAGATGAGTAATAACTTAATTTCCATTTCAAGGCAACATGGAAATTTTTGTTGAACAAAATTCTAATAAGGAAATAAACTAATAACAAATTATGCTGATTATTTTATGGTTTGGACATTTTTATTATACCATTTTTAATGATATTTTTTAATGATATTCTTCTGGCATCTCTATGCACCATACAATGAAAATTATACACTGAGAGGAAGCGTTTCTTTACATTTAAAAGAAAGAATAATTCAGTAATAATTTCGAATTCTAGACATTTTCATCATTTTAGACATAACTTTCAGTCCGAGAACCTATTAAAATAGTTAGCCTTGTGATCTGATGCTTTACGCGTTGAAAAGTTATAATTTTCATTTATAAGTATATTTGAGAGCATCACTTTACATTCTAACTGCATTAACCTGTATTACTTTCGCAGCTGATACTCAATACATATTTTGTATTTTTATACACATTTCTATTGATCCTTCGGGGTTGTTCGCTTCGCTTCTTCAGACTTAATATTTTTATTTTTTTCACTGGCAATGCGCAAAACACTCAGAACGTTCGATTTTTGCAGAATAATTGATATATCTTTTGTGCTAGACATTCAGGTTGTTCTGTGAATGATGCCCTTGCAAGATTATATCGGATCATCGTACTCGGTTATTCTATTCACCAGCCTTTCAAACTGCATCAATGGAAGGAATTTGATAGTATTAAGAACCATAAAATGTCACTATTACTGTCGGAAAATACACTCTTAGCATATTCAATTTCCGGAGTTTTTGAATAAATTTCTTTTGTATTAACGTTAATCGTATCCAGATGACTCGAAATAAGTTGCGTCATTCTTGAATTCCATCAATCTTAAGTCGCATAATTCGATGATTACTGAACAGAGTTGCACTGCACGGGATGTCTTCACCTGGACAACCAACATTGTTGCTTGTGGTTGCCACAGCCTTCCTGTCGTGGCTACGTGACTGGCCTTCCGCTCTCCGATGTGCGCTGCTGACAGACGCCGGCTGAGTCGGTGTAGTTTTGCCTAAAATTAACGTCCGTGGAAACATGCCTTCTCATGCTGTGCTTGTAGTCTAGAACTTGTATTTTCTCAGCACGTCATCTCTCAAGATAGGTGGTTTGAAAATTTTGAAGGTTAACATTCATTAGAATAGTGTTCGTACTCATTTACCAGTACCCCAGCAATACATTGGTGACTGGCCAGTAAGATACGTGTTTAGTCTTTAAGAACAACTTGAACTGCCATGACCTTAGAATTGGGGTAAAAATGAAGAAATAAAACGAGCTAGGAGTCGGATACTCACAATTCTGACTCCCCCAGCACTACTCTGCTGCCCTGTAGCCGAGTGGTTAGCGTTCAGTGCTTGTGTTGACAGGTCTCTAATATCGAGGGTTCGCTTCCTCAAGTGGCCCTCGAAATATTTCTGCTTATGACGCAACGTCCAGGAATGCTGACTGACTGACTTCACTAAAGTTGATTATTCCCTCAAAACTTCCAGATCATTGCAACGTGTTCTTACGAGCCTCTACCTCGTCACAAAATAGACGGGAACAGTCGCAGGAAGCATGAAAACTCGTCTTAAGATGTTAGCATAAAGAATTTCAAAAACATTGTATGTTTCATGTGTACCTGAATGGAATCAACTTTCTTTCTTTCTTCCTTTTTTCTGTTCATATAGGTTTCTTTATGATTCGTAGTGTAAATTTTTCTAAATATTGCAGAGTCGATAAATGTTATGAACATATTACCGTTTTTGCTGTTAAAATACCATATAGCATAAATTACCTAGTGTCGTGTTCAAGCTTACTTCTTAGTTAATTTAAATACAATGCGCTGAAACAATGAAAAAATGAAGTTGAAATTTATAGTTTGATTATGAAGAAGTATTCGAGAATTCTACTGGCAGTGCTCTTTCTGTCACCATGTAGTGGGTGAAATATTGCATATAGTAGAACAGTGATAGAGTAATGTAATATAAAGCAAATCCCTTTCTTTTCATTATCGGCTTATCTAGTCATCTGAAGCTGCACTACAATGTTTTTGCTCATTAAACTCCCAGTCAGTCATCATCTAAAGTTTCCCTAAAAATTACGATGATTAAAAATAAAGATAAGAGTAATGTATATGAACCTCTACTGATGTCAATGTATGTCTTTTCTTCATTTTTGCAGAGCTTGTTTATGAATATGCTCAGCGCAAATGGTTGATGTTACTTAAAATCAACTCCTAAATTTGAAAAATGGCAGCTAAGGTGTCAAAAAAAGCTAAGGCTCGTCTGCTGCTTGCAAGATTACTCTCACTAATCGAAGTTCGTTTTTTGAAAATTTTGCAACTGAGCGTCTTCAATTTTCGCATCTATAAACTCTTTCGTGAGTAAAATTCTCTTCCTTCAACGGACCGATGCTGCTCAGCTCTCCGAAAATTGCGTTAAAACTCCATCATTCTTCGTTAACTACCGTAACGAAGGAAGCTTTCCTTGTCCGTGCTTTGGCCATGGTTTGGACGAAGCAAACTAATCAGTGTAACAAAGAAAATATGTTTTATGTTTATGAAGCAATCTTGTTTATTCAGAATCATAGCCTGACCTGATTTCACAGTTTCCTGACTATGAATTTACTAGCATAATCAATTGAATGTGTCGTACCATCTTTCAATATCTTAAATTGAAATTGTTATGATAGAAAGTGGGTGTGTAGAACAGCGTTAAGAGTTCAGTTCCCTCCTTGAATCCACTGAGATCGTATAATAATTGGTCTCTTGCAAAGCTGCCTGATGAGGGTAATTCATAATAGAATTTGAGTAAACTTTCATTTGACCTAAACTCTAGCCTGGCTCTCATCAAACTGCATTTGCATCGTAAGGAACTCCCGATGTTTTTAATTCGTACAGAAAGCATCATGTTAATTTTTCCATTTGTTTTGCATTTTAGTAATATGTGTCAGCTTACGTATTGAATTTCATTCATCAAGATTGCTGAATGGATCATCAGTAATTTGGTAAATTTATACTGTAAAGTTACATTCTAATATCATGCAGTCTTACTTGTCAAGGGATTCTAATTTTATTCCTAGTATTATGAAACATCGCAAAGGTTACAAGTTTAGGCTTTGGTGTGGATTCAATTCAATTCTTTATCTAATTCTCCCATTTCTTACGCGTACCCAGCCACAGTTTTATCGCTCGAAAGATCTCTAGCAGCCTACCCCAATATCAGCAATAATTATTCTACCAGTGAATTACAACACAGGTTTAAAATCAGGTGATTATCTTAGTTCTTAGTGACTGATGTGGTGCATATGTCTCAGTGCCTGTTCCTTCATTCCTTATGTCTTCTACGATTGTAGGATGTGAAAAAAGAGATTAACGAAATTGCTGATGAACGTAAATTGCGTAAATGCCAGAGTAACATTTCATTCGTCAATGTAGTTCGAAACTAATGACTTGATATTACGAGCAATTGAGGAAGCAATCTGCTTTATAATTTTGCTAAAAAATATCCCACTTGAAAACTTCCAATTTTTAAAATACAATTAAAACAAGTTGGCTTTATCTTCTGTGTCGTGCTAAGAACTCAGCTTTACAACGCTGTTCGGTATTAGTTTGAAGTGAAGTCGTGTGGTGTGTGGATGTAGGCCTCTTGTAGTTAAAGTTTTTAGCATTCTGGTGTACCGGTGATTATGAACTAACAGTGATGGACACGCTCTGACACAGTTGTGTGTTTTTCTGGAAACTCTCCGGCTAGTTATTCATTTGAGTTGGCATTTTTGTACCACAAACTTTGGATTCTACAACCAAGTAAGTCTATTCAACGTAGTCAAATTCATTTTATTTGGTAATAGTTTTAAACTAAAAAGATTGTAAGTTCTTTGAAAATACTGGATTAGTTTTTCCGTGGCTGTAGTGAGTTTCTGGATTAAAATTGTTCTTGTAACACCCCTCAGGGAGACAGTTAAACTTGGAAAAATTATGGTGAATGTTTAGTTAAAAAGATTCATTTTATTCCAGAGCCCAATACATACTAAGAACCAAAGATCCAACTCGTAAATAAACTTTTCCAATAAAGTGTACTTGCACTCAAAAGTAATTTTTCAGTTTCTAATGAAGTTATCTTCAAATCAACTACTGAATAAGTAATGAATGAATTAAACTTGGAATGAATTTGCTTGATGCAGCGTATCTCCATCAGTGACTTCTATTTATAAGCAAGGCTAAAATTATAATCGTTAATCTTATCAGTTGAATTCATAAGCAAAGTGTTACTGTGTAACTACGAAGATTTAAAACCTCTTCTCTAATAGTCTTATTGGTTTTACCGAGTAGTTAGTTCTCAATGAACTAACGCGGGTTTCGCTGAAACTAACTCCGACGTATCAACTGGTAGACTTTGGTTAGTTTGCATCCGTCTTAACGATTTCACGGTTGCTGGACTAGAACTTCATAACTATGGAAGTGAGTTGTGTGGGGCATAGTTTCTTCAATGAGAAAAGAATGCAGTATAATTTTCTTTTGCTTTAGGCTTCCTTAAACAGAAGTTTCCCAGCCAGTTGTAATTTGTGATAACTCTGTGCAGATACTCTTTTAAAATTCTGACGTTTTATTGTCATTGCTTGTAATCTACAATGTAAGGTACAGGTATGCGAAAGGGAAGGAGACCAGATTTCCAAGGATAGTAAGCTGAGACGCTGTCAGCACGCGCGTTAGGGTGACAGTTCAATTATCGCTAATTTAATAATTATTACGTCTTAGCTGAGCTTCACTGTGAGAACAGCAACAGTTTGAGGAGACAGTGATTAGCTTTACACATGAAAATACATTGATATCTCGTGTTAACTGGTGCCAATATATCATTAAAATGATAATTTCTTCTATATTCATCACTCCCTCATTGTCTATATTTTGTTGTCTTCTCCTTAATTCGTGTATTTGTATCGCACAATGTTTCCATAGATTATTATTGAATGCTTGATAATTGAGTAACTGAGTGATGTCGTATATTCCTCTCAGTTCATGCCCATCAACTTTCCCTTACGTATGCATGCTAATTTTATTTTTGTACTTGTGAATGGCTCTCAAATAATTTCTAAACTTTCTATAATTTGATCTTCATATGTTCAAGGTTTGACCGTATTTCTGATTCTTTCACGGTCACTATGAACATGACTGCCGCTACTATACACTTTCGAGCTTCAATTCCGATTCATACTTTAAGCCAGTTTTGAGTACGTTATCGATTTTGTGTTTGTCCTTCATTTATTGTGTTGTTGATCAATGATACCTTTGTCTTTGCAATCAACCTTCTTACCCCATAATATTTATAGAGTAGCTCTTGGTCTTATGCTGGGTGTTTATCAGATTCCTTTGTCCGAGAGCACCACAACAATGCGCGATTGATAGTTTAGTAGGTTGTAGTATATTTACCTTTTTATTGCTATAATATCTACTGCGGCACTGTACTTTCCATGTATATTCTTTTTTTAAATTTGAGACGATGCGCATTGACGGTAACGTGTGTTTGATATTGTTTGCATTGTAAGAGAGAAAATCCATAAAATCGACCTGCTAGGAACACTTGGGCTCAGATAGACTCGCTATAAATCGGAGTATGAGATAATAAGCATTGAAATTTTCAACGAGTTCATAAGAAATTGGTGAAGATATATTCTGTTGCTCCAAATTCAAAACGAGCTATATATTGATTTTAGGCCAACTGACAAAAAACGGACAACCGAGAGCAATTAAACGTGACATTTTCATTTTGTTTATTTTCATTACTCTGGTCTGATGAACGTATAATGAAAAATTTCCCCGTTACGCGAGTCTACGAGTATCAGTGGCATAAAAAGGCTTGAGTTGTCTTGCTTCGTACTTTACACCACGGCTTCCGTATGAAGTTCTAAGAACACGTGTAACAATAGCTATATCAGTTGCTTTACCTGCAGCACTGCATGTATAGTTTTCGTTTACTGTATAAATTTAGTTCTTGTTAGTAATAACATAGAGTTGGCATAAGTAAATTCTATACTTTTCTTGACCTGATTAGCTCATTGAATGAAAGTGTCTTGAAATTCGTATTTTAGTCGACATGTATAATGTATTTTGCATGTGCAGAGTGTAACCCGAGAGTCCTCGTATGGTTTGTCCTTTTCTTATGAGCATTATCGTTGTTATGCAGAACTATGCTGTTTTCTGAGACTCGTGAATTAATTTTTGAAGGTACAACTCTATATACATGTATAGGGTCGTCCTTTTTCATAAATTTAAAGTATCCCTGGGTTTTAACACGTTGACTCCGAAGTGGTACGTATGTGGGCCACTTAGGTTAGGTTCTGTAATTTTTATCCGCCCTGGGTTTTAACACGTTGACTCCGAAGTGGTACGTATGTGGGCCACTTAGGTTAGGTTCTGTAAATTTTACAGTGCCTTCTAGTAATAATATGTACAAAGTGAAGATTTACATCGGCCAGGCAATCGGAGGCAACGTGTTAAAATGCTCGTTTTGAGGTAGAAAAACTTTCTGAATTAATAAAGCGATCAGACAACTATTCGAACAGTGCTGGCCAATTCAAATACTGTATGTATCCAGTAGGCTAAAGGCTTCTGTAGATATATATTTGACTTGGCCAGTGCTGTTCAAATAACTGTCTCATCGCTTTAATAATTCAGAATGTATTTTTACCTCAAAACTAACATTTGAAAACCCAGGGTGTCTACCAATATGTTAAAAAAATGACCCCACCTTATGAGTAATAAAATTTGGTTTTAGTATAAATTCATTCGATGATTCGTATTTATTTAGGAGTGAAGAAGTTTCGTAATTGTGTCTGAAGACTAGCTATGTTTTAGCTTAACAGACACCGCCAGTTGTAGTTCGCTGCTTAGTTTCTCTCAGGAGTTCCGTCTTTGAAAAGTTCCCGCCTTTGGAAGTTGTTTATTTGAAAGTTTTACTACACACATATGTATACGTATATACATATATGCATTTTCGTTTACAAAAGTGTGTATGTATGATGGAACAGCGAGGTGGCACAAGCATTTGAACAAAGTTTGAAAATTTTATTTGAATGCATTTTCAGACAATACATTGGCACGACTTGTACAAACTGCATTATTTAAAACAACATGTATAACTATGAAGAAATTTATGAATTCTAATGTGAGTGTATATGATTTATATGCCAAAAAATAAAAATGGGTGCTGGAAAAGGTATTTGGACATTTAAAAAAATCTATTTAATGTTTAGTAATCCGCCTATATTTGCTGCTGCTGCTCCTAAACACTTTATGTATACTTTAGTTAAATCTTGTCTGAATTTTTCCTTAATCTGGACCAGTTTCTTTCTGGTAAGTCTTCAAGTTATTAAAGTTTATGACTCTCCGCTTGCAGACACTTGCTCTTCAGTATTCTCCATCAATTTTCTGTCGAATATAAATCAGATCATAGACTGGGCCATGACCTTGAATATTATCTTTGAATTAATCACTGTTAGCTTTGGCCATGTGTTTAGGATCGCTGTGATCATGAAGCTACCATACTTTTCCAAGATCAACTTTCTGGACTGTATGGATTGATGTGTGACTATAAGTGTAGATTGAGTGGTAAATATTCCCTCTCGCATGAATGTTGCATCATCCGTATAAAGAACCTGTGATACAAATTCGAGCTATTGTTGCAAAAACCGCATCTCAATTTCAAAGTACCGAGGACAATCGTCAGAATTTAAGCTCTAAACACACTGAACGTAAAATAGATGTTGAATGTTGTTGTACTTGCCGCACCGTACTGTGACTAACTGGAATATTTGCTGCAGCGCGTGTGCTTCTTGTTAGATCACTATGATAATATTGACGTATGATGTCCTCCATTTCCGGGTCTCTTACCCCTTCAAAGGCGGTCTGTATCTGGTCTTGCAGCACGTAACGGCGCGGGTTCACGCAGTCTTCTACTTATGGCTGTAAATATTTGACGTACAATCACGTGTCTGTTGGGATATCTTTCGCTGTTCACTCTTGCAGCCCTTGTAAAGGTGCTGTTCGCCATACCGAAAATTAAGTGCGCATCTCCAAGTTCATTATTCAGTAGCTCATTCATTATCGTCCATAACTGTGTTCTAGATCGCATATTCAGTGTAAACTAACACTCCGAGTGCATGTGTATCTTCACTGTCGAGTGCAGTAGCCTGCTAACCGAGAATTTAGATGATACTCGGTATATTGCATAAATTACCACTTATATTTACTAATCTTTATGCAATTTTACTGTAATTTTGAACGAAACATTTAGAATGTGGGACTAAGGCGAATGATTTTTAAAGTTTTTTTGGGGGACATATTAACCCAACGGTGGCGAAAGGGTTAAGTTGATGCGGTGAAATTCAACGAAACTTCACAAATACCGAACTATCCCTTCATAGGGATCAAAAACACTGCAGTTTCTGCAGGAGTTATCCTCAAGCTTCGTGTCGATAAATTCCTATTCGAAAGTTTATGCCTTCACATTTTTCGAAATTTCATTTAAGGCTTCGGAATTCAATGAAATTTTACGACGGCAAATTTTTTATCTGTGGATCAGAAAGAACACATTTGCTTTTGTTTTGGATGCCCGAGTCCTTGTTCGTTAAGCACGTACGATAAGTTGCTCATTTTCATTTGATCTTCCGAAAACCAGGGACACTTTGCTAACCCATAACTACATATACCTATGTAGAAAGCTAATATTCTCCAGGATCCTTGTTAGCTTTATTTTTCATGTTCGGCTCGCGAGGCGGGAGTATTTTCAAGATACCAATGAGAGTTTCACCCTCATCTGTATTTTCCGCCTTATGTTTCAACAGCGGGGAGGAAATTGTTAAACTTACTGGGTTGTGTTATATGTATGCTCTGTAGCTCAATATTTAATACATACAGTGTCAATTACGAATTACGTATGTGCTTCATTCTCCGATCTAAAACAAAAATTACCACTTTAACAAGTTTTCCAATTCATTACAACCAGATTTTACAGAAAACGTATATTTTGAGACAACTTCTTTTTGAAAGATTCTCAGGCACAAATCACAGGAGGGTATCGCCATTAATATCAGAAGCCGACAATCACTCAAGTCGGTGCGTGGTGCTGGCAGCAGCAGCAGCAGCGCTTGAGGAGGTGCACACATCAAGCAAAGCCTCGTCTCTAATTTGGCTCTTAAGGAGGCCCTTTACGAGAGCCTGCCAGCCGCCCTATACAGTGCCCTCTCAGTTCGCCTCCTACTCCCATCTTCGTTGAACTCGACCAGAGAAGAACTAAGCGAACCTTCTTTGTGTTAATGGTTCAATTTTATGGTGCCACTTATGTTTAGTCGCGACATAAGTGTTAATTGTTTAATTTTACAGTGCCACCTATGCCGAGTCACTACAAAATAAGTGTTAATTGTTCAATTTTACAGTGCCACTTACAGACACTACAAATTGTGGCATTCTGATGGCTTGAAAGTCTGACATTGCATTGAATCTTGTCAAATAAGATTGTCTGTATTTATTCTTAGTATTTACATGCAATCCAAATGGTTCGAAAAAATTTGCCAGTATCTTTAATTAATTTCCTCAGCTTTGATATGCTACGATCGATTTTTTTAATCCATTTCTGATGTGTTTTTGACAAGTCAGATTAACCTATTATATAAGCTCGTATAATTCCATCCATTCATATAGTTCGAGATTATTGATGTTGGGAAATATACGGGGTTGAAATTACTACATATACTACTTACACAACTGTTAACACGTTGACTCCGATTACCTGATTGGTGTAAAACTTCACTTTGTACGCATAGTCACTAGAAGGATCTGAAAAAATTACAGAACCTAACCTAAGTGGTACATATACGTACCACTTCGGAGTCAACGTGTTAAGTCATTTTCATGATTGCTCCAGGTCAGTGGTTCCCAACCTTTTTGTTATCAAGTACCACTTGGAGGTCCCGTACAGTCGCCACGTACCACCTGGTTCCTGGTTCACATTTTTGTGAAGTAAAAAATAACAAAATAAAAATTGTTCGTGACCATGAAAGTGTTCGCGTACCACCTGGAAGTCCCTCGCGTACCCCTAGTGGTATGCGTACCACAGGCTGGGAACCACTGCTTACTAGAGGTTCTGTTTTTCCGATGCCACTGAATTTCGAGAAAAGTACAAACCATTTACCTATTAATGAGAATGGTGTTTGGAAACACCAATCCTACGAATTTTTCCTGTTTTTGTGTCGTTTTAGTTCAATACGGTTGTATTCGGAGTACTTTTGACTCTGCTCCTGTTTGTGGAAGCGGCGTTGACGTTCTTTAGAAACGTACAAACTTTAGAATATTAATACGGTAGCGTAAACCAATATTCAATACGCTAGTCTCCGATTATTTCTGAACTTATCTCAGATATTTGTGACCAGGCGTAAATATTTTTCAGTAACGTATAAACTTGAGAAATTGAGTGAAGTAAGCTATAATCTCTTCGATATGAATAAGTTTCACTAATGATTCATTTCGGAACTTAGTTCGCAATGTTTAGTTGTTCGAAATTGTTATGTTTTGTCACACTGGATACTTACAAAGGTAGTTAAATTTTTCTTTACTATCCACGATGAGAAGTGTTTGATCTGCATAAGTTTTCAAAGGATTGCTATTAGCTCCACCAAATGCACATGGTATTTCTGTGCATCTGAACTTCTGAAGTCTTATAAGTAGAACGGTGCAGCTCCAGTTTGTGCGTGGTGGCAAGTTCGTTGCCCCAAGATTTCTTAAAGTTTGCTCATGAATCCTTGTATGTTTACTAGCAGTAATTCGTGTACGTAAACCTTTCACACTCAGTTTGTATATAGTAACGAATCAATTAAAATATTATTGAATGATTAGATAAAGGTATTTGAAAGCAAACCTGCTCATTAATTCTGAATATGAGTACCTTGTTTGTATTGCTAATCAGGTCCGTGGCAGAAATACCCACAAAGCATTTAATCTGGTAGTCTCACTGTTTAATAATGAGTTTTTGGGCAATTTTTATCTCTATAGCCCACGCTGAGAGATAATTTTAGGTTATGCGTATTGTGTTTCTATATTTAGGGATTTTAGGCCATCAATTGGGAGAAATACAATTTGACCAGTATATATGCTTGGCTGCTCATGGCCACACAAATTTCTCTCGTTTCTAATTTCAATCATGCACATTGAAAGAATTTCCCATTATCGAATCACTTGGCACGCTAACGACCCAAACGATTAATTCTGTTAGACCAGTTAAAACCAGTAAGGATGTCTGTTCGAAGGCACAACTCGACCATAACTTGTAGAAAAGGTTACGCGATAAGCATTCTGTCAGCCGTCACCGAATGGCTTCTATCTATGATTCACATATTCCAAGATCAGACACTTTCACACAAACATTTTTGTTATTAAATTATCAATATAAACACGTTGTTTTGTAGTTCTATTCTAACGATGCCAAGCTTCAGATTTTCGAATCCTTGTACATTCGTAGGTAGAGATTTGCACTCAGCATACAGTGTGCTTTCATCAGAAAAATATTTTCAGTAGTAAGGCAAGATTCCAAATATTCGGAATGAATGTTCCTGTTGGAAATTCTTCCTTATTTTAATTTGTTCTAAAAATTTTCCACGTACATTAACACGTTTCCTGCGATTGCCTAGCCAATGCAAATCTTTACTATGTACATAGTCACTAGAAGGCTCTGAAAAAATTTACAGAATCTAACTTAAGTTACCCACCTGTTGGTCACTTCACGGGAAATGTGTTAATATATTTCACGTTAACTTCCAATCCGAAATTCATGGTAAAATAAAGTGGCTCGTGGTAATTCTCGATAGCAAGAAATGTGATGTGATTTCCAGTTTGGCTTCTAGTGATCGTTGATGTTAGGAGGAAATTCTATCAATACTCTCTGATCGAGAACAGTTTGTTCACGGACCAGGAAAATATTCCTGCATTGATGTTCCAAAAATTTATTCTCTATTTGTGTTTCGCGTACGTTTTTAAAAATGTAATGTATAAAGTTAAAAGCATAACGTGTGAGATATCTTTTGACTATTTCTTCCTCTGTCTCAACTGTTTATGACCAGAGGGAGTGGTATATTGAAAGAAATCGCTCTCAGTAATAAAACTAATAACATTCCTATCTGTATTATTGGGACGTTGACATGATAATTTTTTAAATCCACCAGTCAGTATGATCTGCAGTAATTTTTTTTTTTTTTGCTAGCGCAAAGTGTGAAATTTTGCAACTTTAGAACGATTGTGAATTTAATTAGTTTTCAAAGAATTTGTTATTGGAGTGTCGGGATGCAAGGATTATAATAATTTTGTTCGTGTATTGTTGTTAGCGTTGAGACGTCTGTATTAGATTCTTGAAATGAGTAGGTCCGTACTAGAATGTAAAAAATAGTGTATTCTATTTTTAATTTGTTCTTTCAATTAACATCTACGATATGTGTAAGTGAATCAAAGTTCCCTGTAATATTTGTAATGAACAAATTGATTTGTAAATTTTGCAGTTGTAAATATCTTATGCTCTGAGTGTATCAACAACACAAGATAATTCTTAAACTAGGGTTTTGTATGAAATATAAATACGTATAAGTATAGAAACACATAGTACGAAAAGAGAATTAAACAGACGCGAGGGATCCAACGAGGGACAGGTCTCTAAAGCAGGCTCCAGGCCTATATTTAGACCTGCCTGATGGGCCTGTGTTTCTAGTGCCAATATTACTGCATAACTATTAAGAATGCATTCTCCGTGAAGAATTATCTACGTTGTTAGTGTTGATTATGTATAAAAGAGGTGAATATAGGTATTATATTGGACATTATTACGTATTGTCGTTAATTATGCATGACGCGAAGTTCAACATTTTCTGAGGCATTCTAGCATAAAAGTAAAGTGATGTTGAGGCTTTCTGGGGACGCTATGGAAGAACCTAGCCGTCACCTCATGTTCAAAATTTTAGTGTTTTCCGGCTATACACGAGTATGTAGGAAGATTGAGCTCGGCTAGAATAAATAAGATCATAGTACCTGACATTGTTAGTGTAGCTTAAGAAATCAGCTCTCCTGAGAGTCATGCCAAGCTGTTAACAGCAGAATCAGCACTGGTTATTGCAGAAGATTACTGTGGTTAATTTGTTACGACTTGTCTTCCATTTTCCCTTTTCCTTATCTCTCGTGAAACCCTAGGAAAAGTTGCTCTTATTTTATACTTCAATCTACAGAGGTTTTAGCTCTTCGAAATATTTTACTACGGTTGACTGTTTTTATTCAATCACAGTTTCTCCTCACGTCTCCCTATTACGTGGCTTAACGACTTTATTGTTCCATTGGAAAAGAAATCTCGATCGATTGCGCAGTCTTCCTCTCTGATGCAAACCGTGGCGTTTGCTTGTTAGCCATTCCGTGTGTGATTAGTTTTTTAATTTGGGTGTAATTTATTTGTGAAATTCGAATTGTCAGTATAATATTTTTCACAGCTATACCCCTATGTTTGTGTTTGTATACTCATACTTTAACATCATATGTATGCAGGTTGTTTCAGAATTATTTGAAAACACTTTAACCTAAGATTTCTGCAGGTTGAATAATCATAATTTATTGGATGGAGGGATATCCAAAAATGTTTAGTTCAAAAGTTACTGACACTCGAAACATTAAAAAACGATTTAATTCAACTGTTCACCTTGGCATCTAAATCCTTGGTTGGCAGGCTACTGCACTCGACATCCAAGATATAGAAGCAGTTAATTTACACTAAGCAGTCGATCTACAACACAGCTATAGATGATAATAGACGAACTACTGAATTGTGAACTTGCAGATACGCACTTAATTTACGTTATGGTGAACGGCACTTCACGGTGGGCTGCGAGAATGTGCAGTTAACACGTTGCCTCCGATTGCCTGACTGGTGTAAAACTTCACTTTGTACGCATAGTCACTAGAAGGATCTGAAAAAATTACAGAACCTAACCTCAGTGGTACACATACGTACCACTTCGGAGTCAACGTGTTAAAGATATCCCATCAGACATGTGCGTGTACGTCAAACACTTACAGCCATACCTAGGAGACGGCTTGAAAGTAGATCATTCCGCGTTGCAACACCAGATGTCGTTAGCCTTAGAAGAGTAAGAGATCCGGAAATGGAAGACGTCATACTTCAACATTATCATAGTGATCCATCAACAGGAACACGCGCTGCAGCAGAAATGGCTGTAAGTCACAACACGGTGTGGCACGTGCTACACGAAAACATTAAACATCAACTTCCCATTTAGTGTGTTGAGCTCAGATGCTGACGATTATCCCTGCTATGTTCAATTTGCTACTTGGTTTTTGCAACAAGGACATGAGCTGGACTTTGCATCAAAGGTTCTTTTCACTGCTGATGTAACATTCACGTGAGACGGAATATTCAGCAAGCATAATCTTCATTTGTTATCCCACATTGATTCACATGGTACACAGGGAAGCAGTCACCAAGTTAGATTCTCCTTAACACGTTAAGTGCGGTTGCCTAGCCAGTGCAAATCTTTACTTTGTACATACAGTCACTAGAAAGCTTTGAAAAAATTACAGAACCTAACCTGAGTGACCCACCGGTGGGTCAGTTCGCACTCAACGTGTTAAGGTGTGGTCGGGCATTATTGTCAACTATCTCATCAGCAACTACATCCTATCAGGAAGACTCCCGACAAGAAATCATTGCGCCTTTCTTGATGAAGTACTATTTGGATTGCTAGAAGATCTTTCCTGGCAATTCGTAGAGAAATGTGTCTCCAACACGATGGTGCACACTTCATGGTTACTATTAGGCAATTATTGGATGATCGGTATCCAAACCGCTGGATTGATTGTGGCCTATCAACTCTTGGTCTCCCAGATCTCCAGACATGACGCCCATAGACTTCTATTTTTGAAAACACCTAAAGAGTTTAGTGTACGAAACACCAGTTTCATTCAAAGAAGAACTCATCGACTTAATTATTGATGCCTGTGCAAGGATTGCTGCAATTTCTGATGTCGTTGCATTGGTTCAGCAAT
Organism: Trinorchestia longiramus; assembly: GCA_006783055.1. Taxonomy (NCBI): domain Eukaryota; kingdom Metazoa; phylum Arthropoda; class Malacostraca; order Amphipoda; family Talitridae; genus Trinorchestia; species Trinorchestia longiramus. Next base: position 45,274 of record VCRD01000707.1, on the reverse strand, counting down.
CATTCCGCCGGTGCGTCCACGCGTACATCAGAGCAGATGGGCGGAATTTAGAACACCTATTTCGACTAACCTAACTTTAAACTCTGTAATCCTACGAAGTAAACCGACTTAAGATTTCATTTTTCATTTGCTCGACAACACGCTCTTACTTATGAGTCTCCACAACTTTTGAACTAAACAGTTTCGATGCAAAGGTGCATTAAAAAGTGTTTTTTAGATGCGAAAGTAAACAATTAAATTAAATCCACACTTTAACATTTCAAGTCTCAGTGACTTTTCAATTAAACTCCTCCATAGAGTAAACTGTGCTTATTTAACCTGTAGAAACCTTAGGTTAAAGTTTTTTCAAAGAATTTTAAAGCACCCTGTATATTATGGTTAAATTAGAGAAAACAGTTCATCAAATCATATTACTCTGAATAACGCTCAATATAACCTTGGTGTATTTGAACATGTGTTTTGGTACAGTCGATGTAAATGTGGTGTATTACCTTGAAGATGTTAATTATGGCTTGTTTTGGCCTTGCAGATCCGGTGCTGGACTGAGATGGCGGCCGCTCTTTCTGAAGCCAAGCCGCGTCAGCTGCAAGTGGCGCGTCTGAGACAGGTACGAGACACAGCACCTTGACCTACACAGACTCAGATCATACAATTTGTCCTGTATCAATATAGTGTTTCACAGCAATCCTGCACGTGATAGCACCTGCTTTGAGAATCTACAATGAATCATGAGAATTTTACTTGTTGTGCACAGAAGACGGGTTCAATAATAGTATTAGAATTGTCATAAATAATTGAAACTAGGTTTTACAGTGCTAAAACATTTAATGTGACGCTTCTGAGGCGAGTTTTTTTTTATCAATTTTATTTGGTAAAGCGTGAAAGAAGACCCTCAATAGTTTTTGTTTGGCGTTCGGGTTTTACAGCACGTGTCAAAACTTTCTGCAGCTTCTTGAAATTGTTAGTTTTTATTTGCATGTGAATCTTAAATTTAGGTGTTGAATTTAGCGTGCGAGAGAATTAAAGTCGTCTTGTAATCATTACCACTCGTGAAGGCATTGAATCTCGCTGTTGCATAAATTTATTGGTACTCCCTGTTCCGAGGGTAATTCTACTGAAGAGGATTATTGCCCTACACTTCATCCTGTTATTGCCCTACATTTATCTTTGAGACTTCGCACTCCTCTGAGGACATGTTGAATTCTGATTCACGCTCAAGAGCGAATGTGCTAACAATGCTCCTCGCAAGAGGATATCTTAGGTTTAGTCGTATTGGATGATTATGCTTCATCTTCCCCTTTTTCCCATTCTCAGTCTCCCACGTGAAGATCGACAAAACGCTTCATATTTCCTTCTCTTGGAGCTGCTTACACTCCTCATTGCTTGTGTAGCCAGCTGTGATAAAAGAAACTCTGAAATTTTACGCTCTGGCAGTGCCTCTTAAACTGAATATTTGCCAATTTTCTCCGTGATAATTGCCATACTTGTATGGAAAATGATTTTGTCCATTTTTTAGTTTACTATCATTCAGTTTCCACTGAACATCAAAACCAGCAGCAAGAAATCTATCTAATTTTTTTAAAACGTGGGTTTTCATCGCGTTATTGTTCTTCAGGCCTGTCCTGAGCTATATTGATGGATACATTCTTTTGCATACTAGGAAGAAGAAGAAAGCTGGATTAGCTCTGAAGAGCTTCACACTGACGGCAGCAGCGATGAAGATTGTGCTAAAGGGAACAGTCGCTTCTTCCATTCTTACCTGCCAGCATCTCAACTCACTCTGCCGGCCCAGAACTGCTTCAGCTTGGGAGAGAAAAGTGCGCGTCGAGGTCTCCCATGTACAGCTCCACCAGCAGCAGCATCGGAGCCAGCCACCCAGGTATGCCTAGTTGGCGTAAGTAGAGTACATGACACTTCGTGGGACGAGATACGCTTCGCGACGAGGCTGGAATTTTTCTTGATACCGCTACAATGAAGCCCCTTTTCTTTGTTCCTCGAAGTTAAGATATCAATGTCGAGTTGTACATAAAATAAAATAAAATGAAAACATGACTAAAATATTCACAATTTGTTTCAAATATTTTATTACATTATGGGAGAAAATCATTTCACTAGCAAGACTGCTTACTCATTGCACTGTGATGTGTGCAGGACGCTCCACACCTCACCGAGACAACACGGCGGCTCACGGAGTTGGGATTCAAGGAATCATCTTCAGCAACCTACACTCGAGCAGTGGGCACCACACGAGAGGACAGACTTCATGACGAGGTTTGTACAGTTCTCTTGCGTTCAATTTACTAACCTGTGTGAAAAATTTTTCGAGAAATTCAGGGATCATGTAGTTACCGATATGATGCTAATTATTGATTTGTTGTTTGTAGATTTTTGAAAAAGAAAATACTTTGGGTAAACCCTTACGAAATTTTTCGAGTCTTTTGGTCAATGTCTAAGAATGTCTTGAAACTTGGTGCACAGTTTAAGCAACGATTATAGGCAACAAAAAACGTCTCGGTTTGTGTAAATTTTTCCTTTGTCGTATCTAAAAATAATCTTTAACATCTACTCATTTTCTGGTGTGATGCTCTATATTTTTGCAATTATTCTGCGATTTTTGAGTATTCGTTTGCGTTTTCAAAACATTTATGCTCCATGCTTGGCTGAAGCATCAACTATTGAGAGAGTTATTGAGTTTAAATTTGAGATTTTTGCCCAAAATGCAAAGGGTTATCCCCTTACGAAATTTTATACGTTATTTGGTCAATGTTTTAGAATTCTATGAGACATTGACACTCAATTAGCGATTGGAAACAAGAAAAAATTACTCGAATGCTGTGAATTTCATATGATATGTTATCCATAGGTCCATAGCAGCCTGTGTAGAATGATGCATCTCTGTTTTAGTTATTCGTTAATTGGCACTATTTATTCGTATTTTTCGTTTTATTCTTACTCAATGCATGCTGAACTATGAACTGCAATTGTTCATATCAGATTTCTGAATATTTTGAATGAATGCACAGGGCATACCTTACTGAAATGTTTTACTTATTTTGGTCAATCTCATTTCTTATTGATTATTCGTTAATTGGCACTATCAGTTCGTGTTTTTCGTTTTATTCGTACTGAACCCATCCTATGCTGCTGAACTATGACCTGTAATTATTAATTTCAGATTTTCTAATTTTCTGAACAAATGCACAGGGTATTCCCTTACGAAATCTTTTACCTATTCTGGTCAACGTCTTATAATTCTATGAAACTTTGTTTAAACCTCGATCAGCGATTGAAAACAAGAAAAACTACTACAATGCTGCAAATTATACATGGTTTTTTATACTTAGACCATTTTTAGTTAATTATTCGTTAATTTGCACTAGTTGTTTGCATTTTTCGTTTTCTTGCTGCCTGAAATATGCCATGCTGCTGAGCTATGATATGCAATTATGGATTTTAGATTTCTGAAATGCACAGGGTATTCCCTTATGAAATTTTTTACTTTTTTTGGTCAATGCCTTAGAATTCTATGAAACTTTGTAGAACACTCAATTAGCGATTGGAAACAAGAAATATTGTCTCCAATGCTGCCAATTCTGTTTTTTTATCCATAAGTCATAGCGAATTTGAATGCGAATTCGGTAGTTTGCACTAATTGTTCGCATCTTCTGTTTTGTTCCTTCCTAAAACATGCTATGCTGCTGAGCTATGATTTGCAATTATTGATTTTAGATTTCTGAATTTTCTGAACAAATGCACTGCGTATTCCCTTACGAAATTTTTTACCTATTTTGGTCAATTTCTTAGAATTGTATGAAACTTTGTAACACTCAATTAGCGATTGGAAACAAGAAAAAATGACTACAATGCTGCAAGTTGTACATGATTTTTTATCCATAGGGCTAGAGCCTGTGTAAGAATTGGGCATTTCATTTTTATTCTTGTATTCGTTAATATGCACTAGTAGTTTGCATTTTTCGTTTTCTTCCTACTTAAAACATGCCATGCTGCTGAGCTATTATAAGCTATTGATTTCAGATTTCTGAACAAATGCACGGGGTATTCCATTAAAAATTTTTTTACCTTTTTTGGTCAATTTCTTAGAATTCTATGAAACTTCGTATGACAATCAATTAGCGATTGGAAACAAGAAAAAACGACTACAATGCTGCAAATTATGCATGGTTATTTATCCATGGGTCATAAGAGCTTGTGTAGGAATTGGGCATCTCATTTTTAGTTAATTATTCGTTAATTTGCACTATTGCTTGCATGTTTCATTTTCTTGCTGCCTGCAACATGCCATGCTGCTGAGCTATGATATGCAATTATACATTTTAGATTTCTGAATTTTCTGAACAATTCCGATGGGTATTCCCTTACGAAATTTTTTACCTTTTTTGGTTAATGTCTTAGAATTCTATGAAACTTTGTATAAACCTCAATTAGCGATTGGTAGCAAGAAAAAACGACTACAATGCTGCAAATTATACATGGTTTTTTATACTTAGACCATTTTTAGTTGATTATTCTTTAATTTGCACTAGTTGTTTGCATTTTTCGTTTTCTTGCTGCCTGAAACATGCCATGCTGCTGAGCTATGATATGCAATTATGGATTTTAGATTTCTGAATTTTCTGAACAAATGCACAGGTTATTCCCTT
>VCRD01000707.1:24821-39852 GCA_006783055.1 Trinorchestia longiramus | reverse complement strand
ACTTAAAACATGCCATGCTGCTGAGCTATGATAAGCTATTGATTTCAGATTTCTGAACAAATGCACGGGGTATTCCATTAAGAAATTTTTTACCTTTTTTGGTCAATTTCTTAGAATTCTATGAAACTTCGTATGACAATGAATTAGCGATTGGAAACAAGAAAAAACGACTACAATGCTGCAAATTATGCATGGTTATTTATCCATGGGTCATAAGAGCTTGTGTAGGAATTGGGCATCTCATTTTTAGTTAATTATTCGTTAATTTGCACTCTTGCTTGCATGTTTCGTTTTCTTGCTGCCTGCAACATGCCATGCTGCTGAGCTATGATATGCAATTATACATTTTAGATTTCTAAATTTTCTGAACAATTGCGATGGGTATTCCCTTACGAAATGTTTTACCTTTTTTGGTTAATGTCTTAGAATTCTATGAAACTTTGTATAAACCTGAATTAGTGATTGGTAGCAAGAAAAAACGACTACAATGCTGCAAATTATACATGGTTTTTTATACTTAGACTATTTTTAGTTAATTATTCGTTAATTTGCACTAGTTGTTTTTATTTTTAGTTTTCTTGCTGCCTGAAACATGCCATGCTGCTGAGCTATAATATGCAATTATGGATTTTAGATTTCTGAATTTTCTGAACAAATGCACAGGTTATTCCCTTACGAAATTTTTTACCTATTTTGGTCAATTACTTAGAATTCTATGAAACTTTGTATAACAATCAATTAGCGATTGGAAACAAGAAATATTGTTTCTAATGCTGCAAATTCTATCTGATTTTTTATCCATAAGTCATAGGAATTTGTGTAGCAGCTGGGCATCTCTTGTTTTAATAATTATTCGGTAATTTGCAGTAATTGTTCGCATATTTTTTGTTCCTACCTAAAACATGCTATGCTGCTGAGCCAAGATATGCAATTATTGATTTTAGATTTCTGAATTTTCTGAACAAAAGCACTGGGGATTCCCTTACGAATTTTTTTTACGTAATTTGGTCAATTTCTTAGAATTCTATGAAACTTTGTATAACAATCAATTAATGAACGGAAACAAGAAAAAATGACTACAATGCTGCAAATTATACATGGTTTTTTATCCATGGATCGTACGAACTTGTATAGGAATTGGGCATCTCATTTTTAGTTAATTATTCGTTAATTTGCACCATTGTTTGCATTTTTCGTCTTCTTGCTGCCTAAAACATGCTATGCTATGATAAGCTATTGATTTCATATTTCTGATTTTTCTGAATAAATGCACAGGGTATATTCCCTTACGGAATTTTTTTCCTAATTTGGTCAATTTCTTAGAATTCTATGAAACTTTGTATAACAATCAATTAGCGATTGAAAACAAAAAAAAACTACAATGCTGCAAATTATACATGGTTTTTTATCCATAGGTCATACGAGCGTGTGTAGAAATTAGGGGTCTCCTTTTTTTTAAACATTCATTAATTTATATTGGTTCTTTGCATTTTACTTTTCGTTTCTGCCTAAAACGTGCTATGCTGCAGAGCTATGATATGCAATTATTGATTTTAGATTTCTGAATTTCCTGAACAAATGCACTGGGTATTCAATTACGAAATTTTTTACCTATTTTGGTCAATGTCTTAGAATTCTATGAAACATTTTATAAACCTCAGTTAGCGATTGGAAACAAGAAAAAACTACTACAATGTTGCAAGTTATCCATGGTTTATTTATCCATGGGACATAGGGTCTTGTTTAGGAATTGGGCATCTCATTTTTAGTTAATTATTCTTTAATTTCCACGATTGTTTGCATTTTTCGTTTTCTTGCTACTTTAAACAGTCCATGCTGCTGAGCCATGATATGCAATTATTGATTTCAGATTTCTGAATTTCCTGAACAAATGCACAGGATATCCCATGATGAAATCCTTTAAATTTTTGGTCAATGTTTTAGAATTCTATGAACCTCTAACACTCATTTAGCGATTGAAAAAAAGAAAAATATGCCTCAAATGCTGCAAATTTTATCTGGTATGTTATCCATAGTACCATAGCAGCCTGTGTTGGATGAAGATGGATGTCAGTGTATGATAATCATTCGTTTGTTGGCACTATTTATTCGTACAATACATACTATGCTGCTGAACTATGACCTGTAATGATTGAATTACGATTTCTCAATTTTTTTCAAATATGCTAAAGGTTCTTACGAAATTTTCGAGTTTTTCGGCCAATGTCTCAGAATGTCGTGAAACTTGATGCACAGTTCAGGCAACGATTATAGGCAAGAAAAAATGGTTCCCGAAAAAGAAATCCTAAAAATGGCAGGATAATTGCTGAAAATCCAGCACATCACACTAGCAAAAACAGTTGGTTAAAATGATTTTTTAAATACGACAGCGGAACAAGTTGCACGTACAGAGTCATTCTTTGTTGTCTAAACTAACTACAGCGTTTGACCGCATTCTGATACGTTGACCGAAAAACACGATAAATTTCGTAAGGGGGATACTCCATTTTACACAAATGTTGAACAAATTTGATTTTGAAGGAATAGGTAATTGTAGGAAGTAATAGTTGGCTTTTTTTTGCAAAAAATTCAGAGCAGCACTTATCAGACAAAGAGTAATTTAAATGATGATTTTTAGATAAAATAACAGAACAATTTACACGCACCGTCAATTTTTGTTGCCTATAATCGTTGCCGGAACTGTCACGACATTCTGAGACATCGACCGAATAACATGAAAAATTTAAATTTTTTACAGAAATCGAACATGAGTGAAGTCTTCAGGAACGTTGCGGAATAATTTTCTATACATAGCGGTATGAGAGGTGTTCGCTGATTTGTGGTGTAGGACATCGTTATATTTGTGAAAATACAAAGTAATAAAGTGAGGTGAAGATAGAGATAGTTTTTCAACTATCAAAAATGTTCGATAAGTCGATGGGTGGTGTTGCAATTTTTTTTTCTTTGTTCAGATGGAGGAGCAGGAGGACATTATGTTGTGGAGGCCGAAGCGAGGGTCCCTCAAGCTTCCTCACATCGACCTGTCCAGGCTTCAACTTTCTCAGTCCGCTGATGCTCCAAAGACTGCTCCTGTACCTGAAAACTACGACGAGTCTGCAGCCCCGTGCTACGAGTCTGATACCTCTAAGAAGTCAAACACTAGCTTCAATGAACCTGAGAAATGCAACTGTAAACATGATAGCAAGATAAAAGTTCATTGCAAAACTGATGTCCAGTGTGATCAACCGGACGCTATGACCAAAAATTTTGTAGTTGCTCGAAGTACCAAAAACCTTGAAGAATCTTCCACAAGCCTTGAGGAAGTACAACAAAAGGTTGACGTTCACGAGCTGAAAAGCGACGATGGTGGTACGTAAATTACCTTAGGATGTTCTCGCAGACACCTCAGCTGTATTCAAAAACTTTACTCTCTTCAAAACGCGTTTTTTATTTGAAGAAATCTACGAGGATTGTTCGTGAACCTTATGCAGAACTAAACTGTTTCTCATTATCTTTTTAGGTCCTTCGTCTTACTTCTTTAATTGTCGAATATTTACATGTTAAGGAGTTTGGTACGTGCTGCAGGCACTTGATTCAAATGCCACATCCAGGATTATAAGGTGTACAGCTTTCTGTAAGAAATACCGGTAATTTCATTCAGTATATAATAATTTTCAAAGCTTAAATAAAATTGTTCAAAATACTGCAAACCTCTTCCAGTAAATCGTAAACAATCCTAGTATCGAAAAATATTCGCTCACCAGTCGTGTAGCACATACAGCGACGACAGATATTCGGATGCTTCTAAAGCATTCTGGTTATAATGACTGAAGAAGAGTAGAAAGCTTACCCAACAACTTTGCCTGAACGAGTCCTTGATAATCAGCGCGGCCACCTTTCTGATCTTACGGTCGTTTTCAAGGGGCTCGTACTAGTTCATACTTCCAGGTTAGTAGCGTAAATGCTTCAGAGGAATAATCCTCAAAGTACCCTGACCAGAACTAACGCTACTACAGGGTGTCTCAAAAAATTGTACTCACCCTTTAACCGTTGCTAACATGCTATCTTCTTTGTGTTGCAGGTGTGAGGTTCGAACCTTTGCGAACATGATTCTTTAATCACATTTAATCATGTTCGCAAAGGTTTGAACCTCACACCTGCAACACAAAGAAGACAGCATGTTAGCAATGGTTAAAGGGTGAGTACATTTTTTTGAGACACCCTGTCTAATGTCCAAGTGAGTGTTGCTGAACAATATCTATCATCTCATGCGCCTCCGTACACGAGGACAGCTATAGTGGAAAAATATCACGGAAAAAGTAATTTTAGTGTATTATGTTTGCAAAGCGATATTTTTCTCTAAGTCCTTCTAGTTTCCTAATGCATTATATGGATCTGGAAATACTTTAAATGCGATAATTTTGTCAATTTGTGCATAGATATCCAAACGCAGTTAAAGAAAAATAATCTTTGAGCTTGGGTGTCCCAACTTATGTTTCATACTGTACTAAAAATGAGTTATGCTTCTCTTTTAACTACTGAGACCAAGATATTTCTGTCATAGCTACTCCATAGAGCTTTTAGCAAATAACAATATTCTTCCATGTTTTAGGAAACTCCATCTTTCTCCTGTGATGTATCGCGTATCATTGGTCTGAAGATAGAAAAAGCAAAGCGGAAATGGCATTCTTGACACACATTAATTAATTACGTTATATATATCTACATATGAATGTACTTCAGTGACTGATCCCGCTTCTACATACCTTTCGCGCAGAGTACGTAGGTTCGCCAGGTTGTCAGGCCAGTCATTTCAGGTCCAATACGAACTTTCCACAAGGACGCTCGTGGTACGTGTGGATTGGATATTGGATAGGTCTAGGTCCATTCATTGGGTAGTTTAAAGAATTACATCCGGGAGAAGGAGCTTACGTCTTTGAAATTTGAGCAGAACCGAAAAGACGGAAGCGGTGCATTTAGTGCCCAATGTTTGGGTAGTTGATGATTGAGATGACATGTAGACACTTGCGCGAGAATGAAACTGTTCTGAAAATTGAGAGTAATATGAAATCGGCCTCTGTATTGACGTAAACTTGACAGAAATTGGCATTTTAGATATATATTGACACGCATGTATTTTGAATAGATTACCTTTCTCGTTGATAAGATTAGTTCTCTCGATCCAAGGACTACATGAGATTGTATACACAATGACTTGAATGATTGAATGAATGATTCAATGTATGTATTCACAATGAATGATTTTTAGACAACGGACTGCCCAAGCTCACTAGATTTAAACAGCTGCTTTTATCAATTTAAAACGATTAGTGAACAAAACTGAAGAAAACACAATGAGAGGCGCGACTGAGCTCGTTCAATAACAAGCGTTCCGCGACATGTTCTCTCGTAAAGCGCAACGCCTTCAATTTAAACAACTTACCTTCTTACCCACCCACCGTTCATGAGTACTTTGTAAGTTATGCTGAAAGAGAACATGTCTTGTCATGAAATTGGCAAGTGTAGACAGTTTTAGCAACTTTAATATCTGAAATTAAATAGTGGACATTAAATATAGTTCTAATAAATCTATTTTCAGAATACGTTTTCATCATAGGAGTGGGAGCAGGTAAATGTTTTAAAACAAGCCGACAGTGTTAGGCTCGCGTAAGTGCATCGTTCGATTACTTCACGTGGGTGTGACATTGTAAACATGACGACCCTATATCGCATAAAACTTCAAGAGCTAGACAACCAAGTATTTTCATTTGAAATACATATTTTACTCATAAAACGTATACACTCCGAACCTAGAGGACAAATGCAAGGGAACATTATGTATTTTATTTACAACGTAGAAGCTCTGAATAACTAATTAAAATCGTTTGCGTCCTTTAATTTCCTTTGTACTTAACAGTACTTTACTGATTTATTTTATTCGTTAGAATAATTATGGAAGATATTCAAAATAAGAATGTTTTCTCTAGAAAATTTTATTCACGATGCAAGCCACTCACTTAGAGTACCTATGTTTCTGTCTAAGCAGTAATTTTTCCTTTAGAAACTATCCTTTCACTGGGAAGACAGTGGCATATTACTATTTATGGGATGTACAGGCAATTTACGTATAAATAAACTTGAAGGCTAGTTTAAAGCGTTTTGATGCAACATAATTCAAACATGAAAAACCAATTGTTACCCAAATAATTAGTGCATGCATAGCAGCATAACATGCACATATTCGAACGTATTGAATCGACGAAAAATCTGCAAATACTACATTCTAAATAAAAGATTTTGTTAACAGCCACTGACTTCGCCACCAGTACTTCACATGCAGATGCCCGAGCACATAGGCAACGACACACCAACAACTTTCATCGCGAGTAGAAAAACGAGTAGCATTGAGATAGCTTCTACTGTGACACGTAGTTTTCTTTATACACGAATAAACTAAACACTAAATCTAAATTGTCTGTACATGAATTTTGCACCGACTGTACATAAGGATGGAAGTCGACTCGAGCTTACTCCTATCCAACAGAGGTCTTATACAAGAAACATACTGGCGAGAAAACAAGAACATGAACGGATATGAAAATTGTGAACACCTTTAACGTAAGGACTAAAATACGCCGATGTAGTAGGAATAGATCACTGAACGCAAAAAGGTAAGAAAAAATAAGACATATAGCACGACATAATCGGATGAGAGCACGATCCAGTCAGTTCGATGAACGAGTTGTCTCATCATCTCTTCCTCTTTTCATTGTAAATTACTCCGACTCCCAACCATCATACCGTACGACTGAATTTTTCGCTAAATCAATTATTTGACTTGATCAACATAAGATTTGATTCATACTATGCTTTAATACTTCATTTCTCAGAGATACTCTAACGTAGAACATGTCATGAGAAATTTCAGTAGGGAAAATATTTTTCTAAAAACTAAGGAACTGATCGGAAACGAAAGTTTATTACCATCACATTAGAGAGTGGGGAAACGACAAATAAGATCAGCTGCAGTAAACAGACTGGTTTCTTTATTCACGCGTCATGCGGAATGTACGAATGGTAGTACGGTATAATTCTAACACACGCTGCACATTGTTGGAAGTGTATTTCGTAAGCTAATCAGTCTCACGTGGACAAAGAATACCTTCCGTGTTAGATAACATAAATAACTTCCCTGCATCTGTGCCTTCCTCCCTTCTGTCCTATTAAGAAAGTGTTAATCTACATTTCCTTTATAAATATTAAGCGCTTATAAAACTACAAATTTGGTAGTTTAGGGTCCCACATCGAACTCAATCAGAAGCAAATTTCAAGAAAAGACAAGAGATCACAGATGGGAAAATTGACTTATTTTACTCAAGTGCATACACAAAATACACCGCATAATAGAACTCAAACTACAGAAAATCAGCAAAAAGCAACTCGAAAGGAAATCGTGCGACTAATCAAACTTACTATAACAATGACTTAGTCGATAGCTCACGAACGTCATCAGTATAAATACGCCTAAAATAAATACAAAACTAATACAGAGCACAAGCTCGAAATAACTTAATTGAAATGAGTTCTGAATTACACTGCAAAACCGAGAAAGTCTTGCTCGAAGTTATTATGATTAACTCCATTGTGCAAGCGAATAAACTATCGATGACGGTCAAATCTTTCATGAAATTCGTTTGTGAAATTCCCACAATACAATTGAAATGAGTTTGAAACATGACTGACCTCGAATTAGCAAGTGAGCTTCATTCATAGCACTCATCTTCATCTCTGAGAGCCGGAAATTATATGCTGAAGCTGTTACGCACCGCCACTTATACAGAAAAGCGCTCGGTAAACGAAGACCGGGCATCGGAAAAACTGTAAAAAAATCAGGAACAAAAGCAATTTTACCATAGTAACAGTTTACCTCAGACTTGTTTCCTCCTCTCCCGAAATGAAGGAAGGTAAAACTATGAATGTAGTTTCACTCAGAAATAAGAAAAATGAAAATCTAGATTCTCAGAGTGGTAGAACCTGTATAGTGGGGAAACAACGTTCCCTATGGACACTAACTAATGCTGAGTGCAAAAGTATATCCACCCTGAGAAAAGCTTGGAACACTAACACATTTGTCAAGAAACAAATTGATCAAAAGCTTATTATTCATTTCAATTTTGTCGAATAACTTCCCTTTAATAAGCAGATGTACGAAATATTAGCAGGAAAATCTCTCAATTTACTGTATGAAAACTACACACGTTGAGTACTTTTTTTATTGCTGGAAATGACTCGGGTCATTCTGACCTATTTAACCGAATACTGTCCATAAAAATGCGGAGAAAAATTAAAAATAATTTAGTTCAGGACAGAGAATCAAAGTATGAATGATTCTAAATCAACACGTGTATTGGCCAAACAATATATCATTATCAATCAATTGATGGTGAATAGCCAACAGATTATTACTGCACCGTCTTACGTAGTAACCCCGAACAACTTACTTTCCACAAATAAAATATTGTTCCGTAGAGGAATTAACTCAGTGACAATGACCGACTATGAACAGAAAAGCTAAAATACAGAGATTGTCCCCACCTGATACGTTTGAATTAAAAAGTTAAAACCCAATAAGACATTGACACCGAATATTAGGAATAATTATATTCTCACTATAGTCGCAGGTAACTAAAAAATCTTTGGAATGTAAACTGACAAACTAAAGAACGGCGTCTATAAATGGGAGTTGATTAGTGGAGCTTTTCTTGAAAAAGAATTTTCTAAACTTCTAGTTCCACGTGAATTACGGTGAACAAATAAAACAAAAACAACTAACGACTCAATGACAAACAAGTCACAAATACATCACTCTTTGTTCAAAATTTAGTTGGCAGACACGGTGCGCACTGCTCACTAAATGAACAGTGCGCATTGAATTGCGGAAAAACTCAACCAAATTATGAAATTTTTGTCGTGTAATCACTCTTCTACAAACTACATGCGATGAATCATGAAACAGCTGATTACAAGCATCTACTTACCTACTTTTAAAAATCACATCCAGCAAAATTACTTAGCACTGCGGAGACGAAGAGGAACAGCATCCAGAGGAGCGACTTTTTTTCGCGGAGACGCTCTTCTTTCCGAATCGTCGGCAGTACCAGAGACTTGGCTTGCCCTGACTGTTCTCTTGCTCTTTCTTGATATGTGATCATCAAAGCCCAAGGCACTGTCATTGTCCTCAGACGTGGGTATTGTTGGGGTCAGTCGCTTCTTTTTAATTTTAGGCCAGCCTGTCAGATTTTTTCTTCTTTTTTTAACGTGGATCTTTCCAAAATTTGATGTTTCCAAGTTTTCCGAATCGACCAGGGAGAGACACTCCGAGCTTGCTTCAGTGTTGCCGTCCACGCTGGAGACATCGTCGTAACAGTGATACTGAGGGACGTTTGTACACTTGCATGAACTAGCATGAGCACACAGCTCCGCCGCACTGACGTCCAGTGTACCGCATAATGAGGTCTGAGATTTATCCGTAATATAATCCTGCATCTCAACCAAAAACAAAGGATCAACTTCAGAGGCTAAGGGATCATTTTCAAGCTTTAATTCTTTGAGAAAATCAATGGGTTGAGTACTAGCACACTTACTTTTGCTTTCATGTTTGTCTAATTTTATGGCTTTATTAGTGTTGCTCGTACTGCTGCTGCTCGAACATAACCTCTTCCGCTTTTTCCTCCTTGATAAATCTTTTTTCGAATCCAACTCTTCATCGTCGCTCGTTTCATCTTTTTCTTTTATTTTCTCCTTAGCGTCTCGCTTGTCTTTCCTGGTACAATCCCGTAATTCACGTTTAAAATCAGGGTCGGGTTTAACTTCATTTTCCTCCTTAGGCGGGATAGAGTCAATTACTCCAGCAGCTTCCCTAGAGAGATCATCCTTAAGTTCTTCCATAGATGGCAATTCTCGCCTCTGCAGTGCAGCTCGTAACAACACGTTCATGCAATGTTCAATGGCGATAAAGTCATCTAAAGTTTCGAAGTGCTCCGTGAGCGGTAAACGGGAATTGGAATCCGTGCCGGGAGTACTGGTACCATCAGACGTGCCTTGATCTTCTTCTCTAGCGCTGCAGTAGCTTTTTGCTCGCTTGCTTTGCTTCTTTTTGCAAGGGAGGATATCGCTAAAGAGAGCTAGAGTAGATGCATGGCACCGAGGACTTTTACGCGCTAACTCAGCTAAATCGGCTCTCTTTTTATTTGCAAGATTTCTTTTTGCTAATGGATCTCTGAAGTATTCCTTAGGCATTTCATAAGGCAAGACAAAACGTAGATAGTCCTCATCCTTATTATATTCGTGATCTTTGTTGCCGTCAACCTGTCGCTTATACGTCTGATACCATGGTTCAGCTTTGGGTACATGTTCGAATGAAAATACAATTTTATCAACAGCTTCTGTACAAGACGGTATAACTGCGCTAACAGATCCACCATCTGAAAAATTTGCCTCGTCCTCTTTTTCATCTAATTTTTTTAAAATACTTTCCTCACAAGACTTTTCGGACGAATTCTCTTGGAATGTCTGTAGCTCTTCCTCAAGCAATTCGTCTTCACTTTCTTTGGATCTGAGTCTTTTACCGGCAAGCCTACCCGCCTTTCCTCTCCTAACATTTGTCTTCAAAGGAACACTATTACATGAAACTTTACAATTTTCAGGACAAGGTGAAACAGGTCTACCTCTTTTAGACTTCCTCGAAATTTCTTCTTTACCCGACAAGCGGTCGTCATCGGCAAAGTTAGGCGTGTTAATTTCATCTGGTCGTACTTTCTCTCCGTCACTACGTTCGTGGCTGGTTCTAAGTCTCTCTCTGGTTTCAGGGAACTGATAATATTCCCTGTTATCCCTCAGAAACCTTTCAGCATCGGAGAGTCTCTTTTTGGCAGTGTTGTTTGCATGCTGGTCACCCCCATTCAGTCTAGCAGTGTTAGACCGTGAGGAACGTCGATCTCGACACGCAACCGTGACAGGGCTCTGCCCAAGCCCAGAATTGACGGGAAAACTGAAAAAATTATCATCATCCGTATCTTCGTTGAGCCTCGTGAGGTCATAGAGCGTACGCCGGTTACGGCTACCTTTAGGTCGCCCTTTTGGACGGCTCGTCGGAATTGTCTCACCCTCTGTAGATTTAGAAGCATTGTGATCAGCTGGAAGGTCAGAAGTATTAGTATCTTTGGTAAATTCGATAGATTTAGAAGTTTCGTTTTTTATTTCTTTTTCACTAAGTGAAGAATGTTTAGAATCCAGCTTAAAAGATTCATCACTCGTTCGATACTTTTTATTTGCCTTACGACATGACTTTTTTCGCTCAGGTACAAAAAAATTACTATCAGAATCTTCAGAAGAATTGTGGTCAACCTCAATCTTACTAGGAATACGCGACTCCAGTCTGCGTGATCTCAACGGTTCTCCCTCTTCGTCTTCTTCGCTCTCATCATCAGTGCTGGAATCGGGACGGTTCTTATTTTTCAAAATCTCTTCTTTTTCATGAATTATTTTTTCCGTCTCAGATATTAGACACCAGTCTGCATTCTTTTTACGTAATTTCGACTTTTTCTCCTCAAATTTATCACGATCAGCGACGGAAATTTCTAACAATAAATTGATATCAACCTTATCAGACTCCCTGTCCAGACCATTGGATTTAGATACTGTGCTGCTACAATCGGAGTCATCACTCGCTAAAGAACTGCGATGATTACGATGCTTGTTCTTAGAAGATAAACGCCCGGCAGCTGAACCATTAAGCAGCCGATGACGTAAGCTTTCATTACCATTACTAGTGCAAGAGAACCCTAGCGTGTTATGACTCGCGGTATCAGCATTGGAACTGAGGGAGTCAGTCACGGACTTGGATGTGTTACGAGTGGCCATCTTCTCAATAAGATGAATACCCAATCCATTCGTGCCCGTACCAGGTGATATTTTAGTGTGGCCAGTCGATCTGCCGTTCCGAACGGCCACATCTTCCACAGCTCCACAACTATCTTCCGATTCTGAAAAATAGCAGTCAGAACGGCCATGTTTCCGCAAGTTTATTAATTTGCTTCGCTGTTTTTCAGATTCCAAAAACGTGTCTGTGCTGCAAAGACGACGAGATGATCGGTTTCCTCTTCGTTTACAATATGAGTCGAAGGAGTTCGAGTGATCCTGAATAAGTCGGACCATTTCTCGTGATGATAATCCACTGTCAGGCAGCGGGAGACCTGCTTTCACGGACTTGCTAGCATCGACGGAAAATTGAGTATCAGTGCAATTAGAAATTGTTTCCTGTGGTGTAGAATGGTGTCGAGTTTTCGTTATACTATGAGACGAGCTAACAACTGTAGCGGTACCAGACTGAGAAAGGGTTGTGGCGACTGATATTGTAGGAGAGCTACTGATTGTCACTACTGGAACCACCGACGACTGCCGAGCAACATTCAATGCATAAACTTTGCTGTTATTGCTGTAAGAACTGCAGTCGCTGCTCAAGCTTCGAGTTGTCCGCCGGGAAGGAGGACTACTATTGGTTGCAACCGAAGAAACAGAATTAGAAGAACATGTTTTGTTATGTAAACTAGGAGCAGGCACCGGTACTGAATTCCGTCGTAAATTTCTCCCAGAACTGTGAGTAGTTACCTGATCACTCGAACTATTCAAAGGTCTATCGGAGGTAGGATCAAGACCACCGTTTTGTACTTTTTTAGAATGATCACTTGACAACGTTTCACCAGAAAGAGTTTCTTGTTCCGCAGATTTACCACTAGAGTTAACTAATAAAACAGAGGGTGTTTCTAATCCATTACATGGCTTAGAAATGGAAGAACGAGTATGACAAGCTACAGGCTTGACATCTATTACAGCAATGGATTCTTTATGGGGTTTTCCACTCGTACACGAATAGTTAGACGTAGAACCCTTTGAATTTTTCAATTCTGAAGATTCAATAGGCCGACAATTTTTGGACTCCGTTGGGACCGCCTCAGAGATGTCTTCAACTATAGTGTCAAGTTTTTCGTTTTGAAGTACGTTGCTCAGTGCACGACTGCGTAATAACCTTCCACAAGCACTTTGTGAAACGTCAGTGTCACACTCTTCGACAGTATCAACTGGAGGAAGCGGGGAGTTCCGCGGGGTGTTGTGAGGAGAAGAGAGGGGAGTTCCGAGCGGGGAAGTGCGAGGAGATCTACGTGGTTTCGAGACCTGCTTTACTTGGACTATGCTTTTAACAGCTTTCTTCTGCACACACTCGCCACTATTTGTAATTTCAACAGCACTTGATTTCTCCTTTTCAATAGCAGACCGTGTACAGCTCGAGGCAGATGGTACGGTAGTAGCCACGAGCACATTAGCTGATGCACTTCCTTGTCGATGGGTAGGAACAGAATCCGCAATGACAGAGCCACAAGAAATCACGATCTCCGAATTGGAAGATTCGTCATCAGATGGTGTTAGAGCAGAATTAGCTAATGCAACAGCACTGCCGTTTTTTGTGGCACTAGGGTTATTAAGATCTGAAACTGACACACCCGAGTCTATGGAAGACACAGTCAATACTGCACTCTCACAAGAAACCTCAGTAACATCGAGTTGCAGCGGGTCTCCCTCGGTCAATGCTATAACAGATTCTGGAGAACTAGCACGAGTATTGACCTCACCACTCGATGAAGAACTTCTCCGAGAACAGCTATCTTTTAGTTCTGAAATACGAGCTGAACAGTTTTTAAAATTAGAGATTATCCCCACGTCATCATCTGGTGCTACTGGAGGGATGTTAGAAGGAACGACAGAATTAGCCACGTCACTTACAGCGTCACCGTGCTCTTCACTATCACTATGCACTACGGAACGTGCGGCGGTTAAGCTAGGTTCCGTTACTTGAACATAAAGCTTATCAACACTATCAGCATTTACATTAACCACACTCTTCGGTTCATTTTCATTAACAGAATTACACACACTAGAAGACGATAAACTAATACTGTTAGAAACTAAGGAATAATCCTCACTTTTTACCCTGCTTGGATCACTACACAATGTTGAATCTTTTGAATCATTTAAAGATTCACCACCGGAATCAAAACTAGAGTTCAGTGTTTTACTAAGGCGTTTAACTCGAGACCTTGGACCAGCTTTACAGCCTGCTACTATGCCTCGTGATCGCTCTTTTGCATCACTTATTTGACCATTTACTTCAAACACGTTTGAAGTATTATTATTGTTGAATATAACTTTAACACCAAATGTGCTCTGATCTAATGAAAATGAGACATCTTTATCTGTGGAGACAACTGAATAAACAGGCTTGAAATTTTTGCTTGAAGAATCGAACTTTTCCTCAATATTTGTATTCTTTATTGGCGGTGAAGAAGAAATCGATCTGTTGCTGCAAGTGAGGTTCAGCTCACGCAACGAAGCTTCAAATGAACGACTAGTAGAACAGTCTCGTGGAGAAGCAGTATTTTTTGTACATAGTTCACCGAGTTCTTGCGTGCACAAAGTTCTATTCACCTTTGAGCGGTTGGGAGAACAAGGACTAGAAGCATGTAAGCAAGAGTTAGGAAGGAGTGACGGAGTAGTAGAGGTAGAGACTGAGAGGTGTAGAGCGCAGAGGGTGTGGTGCGAGGCCGGATTAGAGCTGGAATTGTGATGTGACGTCTCCGCGGATGGGCCTGGTGCAGCTGCTTCCCTGGTGGCTACATCGTCCGGCCGCGCACCACAGCGACGGCCGCTCGCTGGGCCGCTGTACACTGTTTCTCCTAACTGCACCACACATAAACGATAATCAAAAATCAATTCAAAATGAAATGGACCATGAATAAAAATTATCTTCTATTCCAAAATAAACATATAGGAATAGAATCATATGAGACCATAGATCTTTTGTTGGTCTTACGACAAATAAAATTCTGAAGTCATGATACCAACGTAGAAAACGTTCAGTCAACCTTGTGGCACTACCTCACTTTTCAACAGTAAAACTTCATTTCCGTTCCTCATA
>VCRD01000707.1:1819-24693 GCA_006783055.1 Trinorchestia longiramus | reverse complement strand
TTACTATTCACCTCACATCCCTGTTTTTCTCTACTACGTCTCATGTGGTCTTCCCCACCTTTCATTCAGAGCCATTCCTCACAACTCCGCTTTTTCTCCACAGCTTTAAACTAACTTTCTTTCTCGCACTTGACCTCCACCTTCCTGTTCTCACCTCTTACAAAACCAGTGTCACACATCTCACAAGCATTTCTCTCAATAAATTATGTTTTTAATACTTACAGTAGAAGTCTTTTTAACAGGCACCCATGGGACTTTGCAGTTGCCGGTTAATATCACCCAAGTAACCACAAACAATTCATAGACACGCTAGACATAAAATAAAAACAATATCAATTGCTTAAAGCAGTTAAAGAAAAAAAACAATGAATAAATATATAAAGCTTGGCCAGCGAGTGCCAGTTTAAAGGAATTCTACTGTACCTTTATTTTGCACTCAATGGCTTGTGAAGTAATTTCACGCCGCAATTACAATTTGTCTTTCGTGCAGCAGCAATTTACTGTTTCTACCAGAACAAGATCAGGTACTCCAACTCGTTCAGCTCTCCCCATGATATGAAAGATAAACAACTCGCTTCTTAAACAAGAAATAATCACGTAATGTATGCCTCTATCTACTAGGACCCATCCATATTTAGCCATGTTTTTGTTAGTACACGAAGTATTCCCAAAAATTAACTACATGCTCCAGCTCATCAACAGTTTTTCGCCACTCACATTTCTACTTTAGACTCCACACTACTGCATAAATTTTTTTTGCAAAAATTACGAGAAAATCAGCCATCTCAACCCAGCAATCCTGTATCGTCTTTAACCCTTTCTCTTCCAGACCTATACACTAAATTAAACAACCACATTGCTTGCCGAAGCTTTACCTTTATACACATCTGCAGACACTTTACTCAGCTTCGTAAAACAAACTCTTCAATCGTTCACTTTCTTTGCGTGTTCTTCTATTCTACATTTCACATGCTTTGTAGTACACGTACTGTCCTATTGTTTATTTTTGTATACGTGATGGCTAATCAAAAAATTGTCTCATTAATTCATAACAGATTTTCTTGTATGCTGAATATCTTATAGTCACAGAAAACCTGGAAGATCCCATAATCTACCGAGCAACACATGCATCAACTTGTACATACCTTATATACTGCGCACGGCTTGCCAATCTTGGAGGCAGTGGCGAAGGTGCCGCAGTGATGAGACTGTGCGAGTGAGCTTTCTAAAGCCGATGGAGAAATGGTGGCACTAGGAGGGGTGGTGACCTGAAGGCGGTCCAATAAATGCTGAGAGGGAACAGTGCTGGTAGTTGTGCTACCGCTGCTGCTGGTGTTGCTCTTGCTTGAGTGCAGAGGGCCGTTGGTAGTGCTGGTGATGCTGGTGTACCTCATCGGGGTGTTGGTGCAGCACCACAGCAAAAACCCTGGAATGAAACTCGAGTTAAAACAGAGCACAATTTAAATCATCGCTTCCCCGATGCAACATTTCCAATAAGTGAGACTAACACTCTCCAACAACAATACATACTTTTTAAGTCCAAATTCAATTAAAATACATCATTTACTTTTAATTTTGTACCTTGTTTACAAAACTGAACAACAAACAGTTAACAGTTACACTTTTTGAAATTAACAAAAACGAGGTGCTTTTTAAATATTTTAATCACAATTCTGTAATTTTTTAACTCAATATCATACATAAACCTAAAAATATTCGTAGAGTGACTTTTTTCAAAAACCTCTTCAAAATCCAACTATATGTAACGTTGCTCAAAAATTATTTAGTTAACACGTTGCCTCCGACTGCCTGATTGGTGTAAAACTTCACTTTGTGCACATAGTCACTAGAAGGATCTGAAAAAATTACAGAACCTAACCTAAGTGGTACACATACGTACCACTTCGGAGTCAACGTGTTAAAAATCATTCTCGACCTTGACGCTAGTAAAGACCAAGTAACAGAATAACCTGAAGTGTAAAATAGAATGGAAATGGAGAATTTAATTTACCAGCTACGGTTGCTGCGAGTGCGTAGGAGGGGCGACGGTTGTAGAGGGACGGTGCGAGAGATCGCTCATGAGCTCACTGGTGTTCTGGGGCCTACCCCAGCGCTCGTGCAGGAATGCTCGAGCCTGCTGGTCGTGTACTTCACTGATCAGTCGGTCGAGCTCGCCATAGTTGGAGGGGTTAGTAACGAAGCTCTGGTGTGATGTGGACAGCAGGTGTGTGCGCAGGCTCGTGTAGTGAACGCGGCAAAGCTCGCAGTAGCCGCCACTGTTGCGCCGGCTGTGCGAAGCACCTCTGCCAAAATGAACGCAACATGAAGATAGTTGTCCATATCGTACTGAAATTTTCATTTAAAGCAACGCAGTCTTTCATCTGTCAGACTGACGATAGATTATAGCAACTGAATTTAGAAATTTGAACAAGTTTGTTCCAATTCATGCACTAGAGAGCTTACTGAGTGTGAAATAAATGTTCTTAACACCACAGTAGAATGTTCTATTATCTCAGCATAGAACTGTTTGAACTGATCTAATGAAGAACAGAACAGAAGACAGAGTTCTAGAGTGGTATCTATACACGACCACTCAATGCTGGAAGCTGATGGTGGTTACCATTATTTTTTGTAGCTCAAAGGTGAGTGGACGTATAGGTCAAACTTGGCACTGCTCTTCAGACAAAATTACTACTTTTTATCAGTAGTAATTTTTCGTTCCTTTTATTACCTTTCGTTCCATTTATTACCTCATACTAACACAGCGCAATGCAAGTTCTATTATACTTCATACATCACTTTTTTTCTATATTACTCCCATACAATACAGGGAAACAAGTTTAAATATATTTGATATTCCGTTTTCCGTTTATGACGCCATACTGATACAGAGTAACACAACTTCAATCACACCTAATTCAGGCACTCGTAAAATGAATTAACTTTCATTTAACCGTTTGATGGAACCAGTTATACAACTAGTTTAGTAATGTAGTATATGCCTACTTCTTAGACTTGTTCCAATTATTACTAAAAGGTTGTCCATGAATCTCGTATCAAAATATCCCTAATAATTCGCAGTGTGTCTCTTCCTAAAATTGGTACACAACGAATAGCTGAAGGAAGTACAGTAAATTACAATCTTTTGCAGAAATAATACGATTACATTGAAAACCTTATTTTTCCACGTTAGCATTTTTGGTACATCACAGACACTATTTAATACCTTAATTCCTTTATTTTAAAATTAATTTTACAATATTACTCCAGAGACACATCAAACTTCTCCCCTCAAAAACGAGACGTTTGGAGCTCGATTAGCGGTTGCATCATTAAAGTCATTAGACGAATTATTTGATGCATCTCGTGCATCAGAGTGAACAGTGACACAAAGCTCAGGAAAGAAGCAGATCTAACGTCCCTAAAATAATTGGCAGAAGAATGAGACGTTTCGGTCGATGGTATTCAAACACTTTGAAAATCTCTTTGCGCGGAAATGGGTTTGTTTCAAGACAAATGGTGACTCAACAGTTAAAATAAATAAAAAGTATGTTCATAACAAGTGCTGTGATTTTTTCATCAAGTTTCCTAATACATACAGAAGCTAAAGCGAAAAATGGAACTTCAGTCAATTTACAGTACCAACAAGATGCCAATAAGAATGTATCCCAGTAGACGTGCTCTCCGGGATGAAAGCAGCATCATTATCAAGATTAATTTTTCATCAATGGCATACTACAGTACTTGAAATCGTTTTTCTAAAAAAAAATCCTTCAAACAAAAAAGTTGTCTGATTTAGGACATTTCAGTACAACAAGAAGACGATAAGAATTATTCTAGCCAAGTGATGAATAGCGCTTTCAACAGTCAGTGCCATGAATTCTACAAAAAAAAACACTTTTTCGTACTTAAGATACCTACATAGCTTCACATAGGCCATCATCGGTGCTTGAAGAAGCAGAACTGACCTGGCAGCGGCCTGAGGCGTGCTGCAGAAGTCGCCCTTTGCACCAGCCCTGTTGGGAGTAGCAAGGCTGCCTATGTCGTCCCCTTGACGTGCAGCGGCAGGCACGTTCGGTGTTAAGGGACAATCTGGGCCGTTGCAGTTCTGCTTCTTGGTTCGAGGTGTACAGGGTCTGGATGAATCCGACCACACGCGGGGAAGGGCCTCAGCAAATGGGCATGTAGATCGAGAAGTATCCACGTTCAGCACAGGCCAATTGCTGATTTCTTTGAAAAGAGGCCGGTATTTTCTGCGAAAGCGGCACAAAAACAATAATGAGAAAGTACAATTGACTTTTAATTTCAAATTTACGTAACCTAGCGCGACACTGAAATTTCATAGATGATCTCCTCTACTTTAGAAACAAGAGATGCTGCAGCTGCTAGTATCATCGTTCTAAGTAAATACATATACCCGAATGATCCAGGGCATCGGAGTAGAAATCAAAGCTGAGTGGGTTCGAATAAATCTTGCTAGTTCATTCTCATAACTGTAGGTCGAAGGTGAAGGTTTTCCAGTTTAAGAAATCACGACTAAGGCTTAAAACTCGAGGGGTTACGTCTTTCTTTGTTGACATTCTCCCGTAATTATGCCTTGCATATTTAGAAAACTTATGTACGTACATCGAAGACTCACTCCACAGCACACTTATGCATGCAGCTAACTTCTCATTCAGACTGCGGTGACTTGCAAAATTAACAAGTTATTAAAACACAGTAAGATAGTAAAAGGTTTTCGGTTCTACCTACACACCTCACAAATACAACGCAGGACGCAGAGGCTATGCAATAGTACATATATTAGGTCAAGTGTACCAACAGTGAAATATAACAATTTCGCGAGACTATCTGAATATTTGCATGCCAGTAAAACAGATGACTTAATTACTTGCGCTAGCAGAAGCGTGTACATATAGAAACCTTCGTCCTTTATATAATAAGTTTTATGTATATAATAGTATCCCCAAAACAGTTTCTTACTTTGAAAAGTCCTCGAGTTTGACAAAAGCCTTTTTAGTCTTTGTGTGCTTGCTGGAAGACAGCTGTTTGTCCTCAAGCTTAGTTGAGGCGTGAACTTTATGGGAGTTAGAGTGAGGCAGTCGGCTTGACGAGATGCACGGTTTTGAGGCTGACACTACGTTAGCAGAAGTAAGGACCGCTGCTGCAGTACCACTACGCTTCTGGGAGTACGAGGAGCCAAGAGCTTTAAAGTTAGGATGATTCGCTAGTTCAGCCAGGTAATTTTGAAGCTTTGCTACACTCCACACCTGTAAACAGAAATGGAAAGAATCATTAGCACACTTTTGGCAACATACAACGAAATTGCTTGTTATAAACCTAGACGAGTGTACAACACGTAACCTAACAGTCATGCCTTCTCTGATACAGTAACACATCTTTTGAAAGGATATCCACACATAGTTAAACACAGGCATAAACATATCGCCACTGTGAGAAAGCTTTAGTCTAATCTTACCACTATTGCTTTCATTTGTTACACGATGTGGTGTTATAAGGCAGGAGAACTGAAACCACATGAAGCCAAATGAAAATATAGGCACGCACGGACTTTTGATTTTTCATGTTTTAATATCGCACTAACATCAAAGTTGAAAAAAAGTTTTAAAAAATCAGAAATTTTAGCGCCATTACATTTTGATAACACGTTAAAGGCGTTTTAACTTTCATCCAGCAGTTCTCGTTAGGTTATAAATTTCGAGTGGAGCAGCTAGACAACAAGTGAGTGAGATTAAAACTAAAATTTAGCTAAAAAAAACGCATTTCACATCCGCGGACTACTGACCAATTAACCATTCCTTCAAGACAGAGTTCAACATGAAAAATACAAAGTATATGACATGCTCATCAAACACTGTGTCAAGTTGGATCTTGAGAACATAAGTAAGAAAATAAAATATAACTTGAAATGCAAAAATGCAGCTAAGCCCTCTTCTCACGTACGAAAAAGGAAGTCAGAAGTAAGACTTTTCCCGGTCCTCGGCTTATAAATATTTGTTTTGGAATTTTTAATGGAGAAACTCAGACATGAACTTCCTCACTGAAAAACCAATGACAACGCCCAAGGAAAACCAACAACTACGCCCAAGAAAAACGAACTGAGATCAAAGAAAACCAACAACTACGACTAAGGAAAACCAACAACTACGTCCACGTGAAACCAATAATAACGCCCAAGACAAACCAACAACGCCCAAGGAAGACTAGTAACACCTGGGGAAACCATTAACGCCTATGAAAAAACGCCTTGAGAAAACCAACAACAACGCCTGGGGAAAAATAACGTAATCCAGAGGATTGCATTAGTTTTTTGGCAATCTTCTATCAAGTTTACTCAGCAGATCGACTGGATTGCGTTCGAAAGACAGGAAGCACTTACCCTCAATAGCTAATCTCCACCTGTGATTCAGAATCCATTGCCCAAAACTAGCGAAATATAATTCCACTTATTTATCAAAGCCCTATCACACTTAACACTCTAGCATTAATCGCGTGTCTCCCACGAGCCCTGGATAACAATAGAAATAATGACGAGCAGAGAAACAAGAGACCACTAGGCATAGCAGCAGTTACCTGAGCGCCCCAGCGCCTTGCATTGCTGACCACGTCAGATGTGCCTGGTTGGCGGAATCGTGCCCGTACGAGTAGAGCTGCCGCACGACTAGTCTGCAGGGAACATATGCCGTTAAGCCAAACAATGAGACTTATAAAGCGATGAATAAGATACTAATTTGAACTTGAGTTATACAGCAAGGAATAAGATACTGAGTTGAATTTAACTTCTCTAGCAAGAAATTAGATAGTAAGTTAAACTTTACTTATGAATCAATGAATAAGATATTAAGTTGAACTTGACTTATAAAGTAAAGAATAAGATGCTGAGTCGAGTTTGACTTGAAGAGAAATAAATAAGATTCTTAGTTGAACTGATCCTTAAGAAATATTAATAGAAATACTAAGGTGAACCGAACTCAAAAAAACGGTAATAAATATAAACAAAAAAGGTGATACCACGGAAATGCATTCGAAACCGAAATTTAACTTTTCCTTAGAACATATAGGTATATCAACAATAGGTCACGAGGCTCCTGACTACACAAAAAAAAAGACAACTCAAAACAAAACATCCTTTTTAATCTTACTTTTTAGTACAATGCCAAAGGAACAGGAATAAATTTGAACAAAAACAATGGATAAGAAATGAGGGTTAAACATCGGCACACACATGATCATGAACTGTAAGGTTAGAACTAATGGATTTTGAGAAGATGCTCCGTAATCGCAGGTTTCCAGTTTGTCAGTAATGCCACATATTATTAAACCTAACAATATTACCACATATAAAAGACCTAAAATAGATCGTTCTATTTACTGGATTCTTTTGGTGGAATTCATGCCCAGAATATGACGTCGGCGAATCGCTGTCGCTACTAAATTTTTCTGCTTTTCAACTAACTTCACTTTGCCTCTCATAATTTGTTCCATACGAATAAATACTGGTGAATAAAAAGTTATTCTTTTCTTAGCATTGATTCATCAAGCGTTTTAAGCTGAATTTCTCCACATTTTCTAAGAGCGAATGCAATTGCTAGCATTGCTCATAACTCGAAGCCCTTCTCAAAAACTGAAACCGTGCTTTAGCTATACGATCAATGTAATATTAATTTAAAAATTCCCTCATATTTGTAATGTCGATAATATATACACAATCAATACATTGTTTAAAGGAATATAACTTACCTCGTACCAAGATCCGACATCGGCAACCCAAGACGAGGGCGATTCTTCACAATAATCTACGATACACTGATTCATGGTTACAAATAGTACAATTTAACCCTTTCAGATTTATACTTTAGACGCAAAAAATGTGTTACGTGCTCAAAATGAATCGATCCATTAGGATATTTCCTAAAATTTTTGCTGGTGGTACAAATTTTGAACTACTGAGCAGCGCCGGAACTCAATTATAAAAAGTGGTGTGCTTTCGGTACCACCAAGCATTAAACGTAACCTCTTCGGAGATACGAAATGTGTACCACCAGACTTGAAAGGGTTAAACTTAGTGTCTTGTCCATTAGCAATGGTTTATCTTTGCTTGGTAATGTTAGGAACTACGGCTAAAAAGATATGTTCACATGCATGAGTATGTCCTATCAGTTCTAACGCAGGGGTGTAAAAAATTCAAGATCGTTGTGTAGCCTGTTACTTTCACAAAAGTTAAGAAAAGATGAATGAACTCTCAAAAATAATATTCTACTATCTCGGGATACAATACAGGTTTTAAGTTACAAATATTAATATATTGATATTAAATCAACTAATACCCTTTTTCTACATTAAGAACAGAAAAATTCACCTTTTGCAAATGTCAATAACAACAATGGAAGTCTTCAATATCCAGTGATAAGAAGAGACCAAGTATCGTCACTCTAGCTAAACCAAACCCCAGGCGGTTTCCAGCCTAGTCGGGTGTTGAGGGCACCTACAGCTAGCTACAATGATGCAACAAACACACATGAAGGTGAAACTTACAACTCGGCGTGTAGGATCCAGAGGAGGGTAAGGGCTGAGAGCAGCAGTTGGAGGCAGTGGAGACAGCAAAGAGGCTGCACTGGTGGGGGAGTTGGTGTGGCGTGCTGCGTTGTCAGGACTGCCTTCCCCGTGAGGTGACGGAGTATTGGGGAATTGAGCGTGTGCAGGAGGGTTAGGAGAGGGAGCAAGAGATGGAAGAGGATGGCAGGGAGAGAATGCAGGAGGTGGGGCAGAGGGGGAGGCTGCTTCACCAGTGGAAGGAGAAACGGAAGTGCCAGAGGAAGGAGTGGGTTTCGTTGGCACGATGACGTAATGCACCTCCTTGCTCAAAAACTCTTCCACTTCCTGTAACCAGAATCAATGTTAGACAAAAACATCCATAGTTTCTGAAAAAATTCATATAAGACTAAAATTAATTTAACCTCATGAAACATATTTGGCTGTGGCTTATATTACCTCTCACACACATCACAATTATTAATTATATTTGGGTCAGATTAACACATCATAAAATTGTCAACTGATTTTCTGCATAAAATAGAACTTTATGGGAAGTTAATTGTCAGATACCATACATTAGGAGTTATTAATAAATCAAAAACAGTATAACAATGATAATCATCTTTCAATTTCATGGCATACTTAATAAAGTAAGTGCTGTATTCTATAAGTTAAACCCATGGTCTTGCTGATGTTCTATTTAAATTTGATACAGAAACAATCAAAATTGCTCATCCCAATCCTTTTCTTAAATTTAGCCAACCTTGGATAAACAACTAAAAGAGATTCTCTTTTGCCTTTTATTCAATCTGAACACTCATTTGCAAACAATCAGAGTTCATTGCAATAATAAACTTGACAAATATAACTACATGTGAAACCATAGATAAAAAACTGGTATATACATAAATTTCAAAAATACAATTGGTAGAGCCTCTAAATTTAGAGTTATCACTACTCACTCCTCCGAGATGCTTGATATCAGCAGTAATTTCACCAAGATTTTTCAACCCAGTGAGATGAAGGTAAAATCGCTGGTTGGCGAGGGGTTGAAAGAGTGGTTGGTTGCCTAGCAGGTGAGCATCTGAAACAAAAAAAAATTATGTTAATCTTGGTATTTCAGTTCCCTAAAGTAAATTATTTCACATGCTGAAATCAATTTTGTACACTAAAATTAGAAAGCCAGCATGAATTAATCCATTCCATAGCAAAATAAACACTAATTTTGAGTCTGGATCAATGGTTCCCTTTCAAAAAATCCGAATAAGACAAGGCAAAAGTAATGCTGCTCAAGTGTAAGTTTAACTTGGTAAAAAAGATTTCTTCCAATAAATTAAACATATCATTTTGAAGTAAATGCTGAGCCAATAACATTCAATTTGCTCAACAACAACTCAGAAGAATAACACATATCATCACAAAGCAAAATGGAACAGCTCAGCATGCCCTTTTGGTAAGCACTCATGGATGATGCATATATCTAAAGAAATACCAGAGGTCCAAAGAAAAACAATCTTCATTAGTACTACCTATTGGGAAATAAATATGCATATCTTTGGGTTAGATAACCTACATATCATCCTCTTCCTTTATTCTCAGGGTGCACTAGTCATTATAACAGCCAGGACCCACAATGTTATTGTTGTACAGGATCCTGTGTGATCAAAACACAATGATTGCCTTGTACAGCAACAAACATTCCTCTACAGAAAACTTATCACACAAAATTAAAGACAATTTGAAATTTTACACAGCACCCACCAGCACCCACATGAAAAAACTTATACATGAAAAAGACAGTTTAATTATTTTGTGTATAATAAATTTTCTAGAATATAGATGACATAGGTAGGTCAGAAAAAAACATTTTATGATGACTGGTGAAATTGAAACTAATCTAATAGCTGTGAATATTGGAGTCAACAAAGCCATGATTAGTAGAAACCTTAACAGCACATGCTTGCACTAAAGATTTACTAAACACACTCCTTTCAAATGTACATACTGATTTCAATGTCTCTTAACACTTTTAGATGTACTATCATGAAAATTACTTTCATCAATTTTAAGGTGATATCAAATCTGACAAAATAACTAATGAACTTTTTACAAATGCACAGCCACCCATATTTGAAAAAATGAAGTGCTTATTAATCAAAATATTCTTTGATTGATACACACTTACAGATGTAATTCATACCATACATACCATACTTATTTTCAAACATAAAGGTGGCAGCATAATAGAATAGGGATGTTATTCCAATAGCATTGGTTAAAATGAAATGACTGAAGGAAAAATAAATGTATTTAAATACATGAATTCTAATGAAAATTTACTAAATAGTGATTATTGTTGAAATTTCGAACTAATTTCAAAATTCAACAAGATGTGTATCCAAAACACACTACTAATGCAACCCAAAAATAGATTCACAATAACACAATTTATTTCTGCAATATCTTGAACAATTCCTTGATTTCAACAAAACAAAGAATTTGCACAAACAATTGAAATACCAAGCTCAAGCACAAAATTTGTAAAATATTAACAGTTGAGAGGTTTTTAATCCAAGAAATGGCTTAAAATTTCTGCTTATTTTTTATTCAATGCTTACTGGACATTAAAGTAAAATACTTGAAGCAATAGAAAAGAAAAAGAGCCATGCCACAAAATGCTAATTACTACACAAGTTAAATAATTTTAGTGTATAAAATCTTTCCATAACATTGTTGTATCATATACAAGTTCTTATGAACTGCTACATTACAGTAAAAAGAATTCCAATTTTATAAAAAAGATTTAATTTTAAACTTTAATATCACATAAATGTTAAAAATATCAGATTTCATGCATCAAATACTTCTGCACAGCCCTGAATGCACAGTACAAAGACCCAATGTGAAGACTTGCAGTTGAGTGAGTACAGCCCATAAACATTTCTCATACCTACAATGTATCAATTAAATTAGAAGATTCACCTCACTCTTTTAACCACCACTAACCAAACAAATTTGTACACAATTACCATACTGAGCTAATAGTTCACTGATCTTTCATACAACTCAGTTGCTGGAAAGAATACTCTATAACAGCAACAGAAGATCACTAAGCAACACAGTTTGCTTTATAACTTGTGTGTAACAAAAGCTACTATGTGAACCATAACTGACAAACTGCACGATTTATATTCAACAACCAGAATGATAAGCCTAAAAACATCTACAAAAACAAATGATTGTTTGTAAATAGTTGTAGCAAGAGGTAGCCATTATCTGCTAAGGTGTTAAACATTAGCATTCGGAATGCTATACATGCATAATATCAGAATGTTGCCATTTCTTCCCAGTATGATATCTTAAAGCTGGATGCTTTCCAGGTATCCTGGAAAATGTTCCACAGATATTATGGTAAACAGATGCTAGTGGCAAAAAATTGTCTAGATATCTGACAAACCCTAAGTTTACACACGGTTACCATTTTACACTGCAAAAAATTTCCATCACTGTTCTTTGGACATATGTGAAGTGTTTTTGCATTTATGACATTCATCTTTTTACCATACTAATAAGAAAGCTTCTGAGTCAAGAAAGCAGTATTTCAATGATATGCACAAGAAATTTATTAAAAATATTCAAAGTGATGAAAGTCCAGATACCATAGGTACATATAGAGTTTAGGGTACCTGAACAAACCACACATATGATAAAACATTAGGAATCCTGGAAAAAATCTCTTGTTGCATAAGGAGTAAAACTCATAAAACTATTCCTAGGAAGAATGATAAAATCATGAAACATGCAAGAAGTTATTTACTAGTAATAGTAGGAAACATGAAGTAATAAGTATTAAGAACCTTCTGAGCACTAGATCTAGTGGCTATTGAAACATACAGCCCAGAAAATATATAAGGACAAATGCATTTAGAAACAGCCTACTGAAATGAAACCTATTTTAAATTATGTATAAGAACCTAAACAGAATTTCAGAATATATTTAATTATTATAACCTTAGCCATAAAAAGCCTTGTTTCAAAAAAACAATAATTATTTCCATTATGAAGAACATAGAAACTATGTCTTTCAACTGGGCAATTAAAAATTTACTTCCAGATCAGAGCATGGATTAACCTTCTCTTGTTTTGCATTTAATCCAGTTTTAAAAAAAAAATCATTTTTTATATTAAACTAGCAGTAATTGCACAAAAATTAGGTCACTCTGATAGCATAGAGCTACTATTGAATTCAAAAATGTTGCCAGAAATATTAAATTCTTCTCGTACTCTGAGTAGTGTAGCCTGATCATGGCAGCTAATCAGTATTCATTTCAAGTTTACCTCAATCATAATTCTACTAGTGTGACCATATGGTCATAGCACCTGTAATTATTAAAAGTCTAATAATTTTATAGATTAGCATGACAACAGTGTAATAATGATGCAATGACTGTCATATGAGGTGGCTGATGCAATACTGCTGCTAACTCCTGTAGTATCAACACTGGTACTTAGCAGTACATACCAGTATTTTTACTGCTAATTTTTTTAAATTAATTCAGTAGAATTATGGTTAAGAGATTATCAATGTTTTTGACCACTGCATAAAAATTTGGCAGCTTTTTTAATTCTAACTCGGAAACTAGAACAATAGAACACTTTCACCCATTAATCCTGACAGGCAAGTTAACCTCTGCCATATTGAAAACATTACATAATCTCAATACAAAATAGAAAAAACATGGCAGTATGCTGTGACTTTAGATCACATTCAATCCTTCCTATGTAGCAGTTTTGTTTTATTTCTAATAATGACCATAGTATTGAAACTGCATAATGTTTTTCATGAGGTAAGTTGACTTTCTAGTCAGCATTAATGGATTAATGAAACACCTGCTCTGCTTCACAGGCTGACATTCTGATACTGAAATCTCAGTACCCATTTTCATTTTTTCAAAACAAGTTCACAGATATACTGGTGGAAAGCGTCAGTTGAACAGAATTTAGTAGATATTGATTATGTTCTTTAAAGTACTTATAAACATTAGTAAACCATGGCACAGGTACATGAACTGAAGTAGAAACATGGTTAACTTGTCTAAGCCTTGAAGTCGACTTAACTGTTGACTCAATAATCCTAAAATGCACACACTCATTAAAATATTGTCTCATAAAAATATTGATGTCAAAATTACTCTACATGAAATAAATCTCGAAGTCATACACCACAGAAAATTTCAACGCGAACGTGTGTCATTCGTACGGCCTGAATAACACACCATTTGAACACGTAATCTTGTAGGTCATCGAGCGACGGTAAAACTTACTTTTTTTAGAACGGTTTGTTATTTTGGCTCTCACAGACTTCTTTTTAGAGGGAGAAACCATGGTCCGCTGAGGTAGAGGCAAGCGAATGTCGCGATCATTGGTAGAGCAGCAAGAGAAAGAGCGGCCACTCTTGCTACACCAACTAGTTCACAGTTTATCGTTGTTACTATATGAAAAGCGCTGGGAAACACCTTGAAAACGTTAGCATTTGAAAAATAATTATCGCACATATATTTATTCTACTATATAAATACTTCACGACAATAAAATCGAAATCTCCCACACGATATCCCACTTTTTGCACACCATCCACTATCACTTGGGTCCGAACCATTACTGCCATCTGTTGGTAAACTTCTGCTTTCAAAGCCTGAAGTTCGACAGAAAGTTGACTCTCGTGATTCGGTACATCAATGCGCCCTCTAGCGTCAAAATGAGACAATACGGAAAATGTTTATACAAATAGTTACTAATATAATAGGAAATATTTGTAAAGACATTAAAATATTTTTTCTATATTTGATGAAATTGAAGTTGTTGTATATTTTGTCCAATGATGACTCTGATTGTATACCAATAGACTACCAAATGACAAGATAACATTGAAATGTTAATGAAAAAGAAATTGAAACGAATTTTCTTTATACCCTTACTAATTGTTTAGAAATATAATTGTCATTCTTCAAAATAGGATTTAAAATAACAAATTCCATAAAATATTAGAAATTATGCTGTTGTTCAGCTTTATGCTGTGAAAACATATTTAGGATTGTGTTTTTTTATGTTCATATATACATTCATGTCTGGAATCCAATTTCTTAATAATACATAGAGTTCATATAAGGGAGTATGAATTTGTTATTTAGATGATATATTAAATGATATAAATTAATCTATTTAATATATGAATGTGTGTACAAAATAAATTCGTTAGTAGATAAAAACGACTTACACATAAGTTTCAGAAATGCGTACAAAAATGAAATAAGTAATTTGAATTTCAACATTTTAATGCATACTTTCATTCGTAATGATTAGTTGATATCTCTAATTTTAAAGATTAATAACTCTGCACAGTGCTTAGTTTTGATTATGATTTTGTTATACGATTTTCTTCGCTAGAAATCCAACTGATATTCCCACTCGTCAACTTATTCATTTTTTGTGAAGTATATTAACAATATTCACTTACTTTTTATTTATACGATTAAGTTAGGAAAATGAATTTCGGATATATTGCTTAACCGCTATTCTGGCTCAGACAGTTTCAAGTGCGGAACGTCAGAGTTCTCTATGAAGGAGTGATGGGATTGGTGGTAATGTTTTGATGTTGTGGCGGTTAGGTGCGGGTGGTGGGGTAACACGACGTGGGGTGGAGCCTAGGTTAGCTCGAGCGTATGCGTGAAACTGTGAATGCAGAGGAAGAAAGACGTGATACCACCACAAGTGTGCGAACAATGTGGCTAGGAAATGGAAAGAGGAATGAAGCAATGATGCAGCGAAGGCTGTCAATGTACCTTACATAAAACCTATAAAATGGAAAAGCCATTTCACAGACGAGGAAAACCGTCAAACTAGTTTATTCATCCCACTACGGTGCAGGCTTGTAGCGTTCATGTGCATACAGAATTTTTGTAAGCTCCCCAAACATTATGTATGGAGTATCAGCATACGATTGCATTTTTGAATGCAGCATATTGAACGTAACAATTTTATGTATATAAAATGTAACAATTTTATGTATATAAAATTCATACACTTACCTTATTTGTCGCGGTATAAATAAAACTACCTCGCATAATTGGGACTCAATGTTCCAACCCTTAATTTTGCGCTTGAAGTTAATGACAAACAACATTACAGTAATAATGAAATGTATATAATTCATCATATCAATCATTCGAATTATGACTCAAATATTTTCACTAAACACTTTAGAATAGAATAGAATAGAATAGAATGAGGCAATAGGAACGAGCCGTTTGGCCCATTCTTGGTTTAGTTTCAGTGGTATAATGAGAAACATGATATCAACACAGCTGACATCTGAGATTTGGAAGAAGTGGAGAATTTTCGAAACCCTTAGTCGTGCAAGTTATAAACAATGACTCTCAATCAATGAAACGTTCAATGTCCATGTCTTAACAAAGCAATATTAAAATGTCTCATATATTTCACTGTCTAACTAAAAATGTCATACATTGGTCGTTAATGTAATTATTTATAAAGAGACTTTCATTTTTTTATCAAATTACTGCTTCTATCCGAATTGGTATCGATTCTGTAGTTTAATTTGATCGACAAGAACACTGAACACAGCACAAAAATTCTCAACTGATTCTTCAAGTACTCAAGTGGTTGTGCAAGCACGATGTTAAGCCAACATTCTTCTCTTGGTTCACCTACAAAGCTGAACCGTTGATCCTGCTATGCTACATAGACCGAAAAATATGGCCTCTAACAGAAGTCCAGTAATCAGGTCACCCAGTGTAACTTAATTAATGCTCGAGATAATCGGCCCAAGTCAACTTAAAATCCTGCGAGAGAAATTCGACACCTTAGTCTGTAACGCTTCTCAGAGCTACAATACCCGCCAACTCACTTAAAAAGAGCACACACAATAAGGCCGTTGAGAAGTCTCTCATGCTTCACCTTTGAGACATCACTGATGTTAACATTATCTCTTGCAAATTTCATTTCGTTATAGCTTCAAAAAATGTTTGCATCAGTTGGAGTTTTAACTTTTGGCTACAATTGCACCAGCCGGAGGCCCAAATCGTTCACTGATGATGAAATAGACGATGAGGCAGGCAGGTCCCTTTCAAGCTCCTCCTTAAATTCTCAATAGAGTTTGAATCTGAAAACTGCAATGACCAGGAAATGAGCTGAAATGATTATTCATACTCAGTGAATCATTTTCATACTACGTTAGCGCTTTGGATATGAGCGCTATCATGATGAAACGTTCAATTGCCACCAGAATAATAGAAGTCGAATGATGAGTGGACTTCATCGCTGGATGTCATGCTGTTACTGCGGCTATGCAAAGCTCGACTCCAAGTTACAACGAAGACTTGAGGGCGATGGTAGTGATTTTGTCAGCAACGTCTCTGGCACAACCCCACATTAGGGTTATTCCACAGCCTGCGTGGCCGTAGTTGTGCACAACCTGACACCAACAAGAGTGTATTTTTATGCATTCAAATTCTTCGTCCGTCAATGCAAATTTAGTAAAAAATAGAATAAGAAAGTAAATATGCTTGCTTGTGCTCGCACGTTTAATTCCATTATCGAACACATATTTAAAAAAATTATCCCCATTCATTGTTTAGAAATCAGCACACCATATTGAATATAGAATGTTAAAAATGAATACACATAAATAACTTATTGGCTATCTAAAAGGAAATATGTCTCAGCAAACATTAATACTCGTATTAGCGTACAAATCATAAAGTTGTCATCTAATCGGAGTAATAGCTGAAGTTAATCTAAAACGAACAAAAAAAATTGGAGCATCGACGTTCAAATATTTTTGCAACGATCATGTCAATTAAACGCACGTTAATGGGCGAAGCTTTCAAGTGCAGCGATAACGATGAAAGAAATTTGAATTTCAACTGGAAACTATTTTTTCCCAGATAGATCACGGAAATTTTTCAGTATTGTGAGTTCAATACGTAATTTAAAATCAAATAGTTTCGTAAAATAAAAAACATTCAATTCCATAACCAAAACACAATTTCATACGTACAAGTTTCAATCCCATGATTATCTAAAGCTGTGTATGTTTATTTAAAAGTTCTTCAACAATCACTTTGTCTCCTTTTTGCAAAAATTAATCTACACAATGAAGTGCCTCCAAAATTTGATGTCATGAGGGAAACAATTCATAGTATTAAGTATACTATAGAAGAATAAAAGAAATGCTTGGATTATCTTTAATTGAAGGGCTAAACTCTAAAAAGTTGAAAATAACTTCAACTCAAGTGCAAGTCCGTTGCTTGCGAAATAGATCATACGTATTTAAAAAGATGTTCCCCTGTGAAATTTAGTTTAACTAAGGTTAGTAGCAGTTGATTTTTGGAAAAAAACATTCAATTACGAAAAATCAGAGTTATATAAAAAATTCTTAGTAAATACCTGATTGGCCATGATATTAACATCAAAAAACCTCTGTTTGCATAATGGGTTCCTAAAGAGTAAATAATGTCGTTAAGAATTAAGTTGTAAAACTTAGGTATGAGAGCGTAGATGTAAATCAGTTTTTTACTTCCTAAGTTTCAAACTTGATTCGTAAAATCATTTTTTAAACTAATTCTCTTCAGCGCTATGGAAACCAACGATTCCTACACTCTTTTCTCTGTGTCGTACCCTAGCAAACTACTTGAACCGCTGTTAGAAGATATACATTCTCTCTGTCAACACTTGAACAGTAGCAGTTGGTACAAAGAGAATGAAACAGTTGGCACAAAGAGAAGAGTAGTCTAAAAAAGAGATGGGAAGTGTAAATACACCGTAGTTTTCGTACCTGAGAGTCTAAATTATAAGTAAATCATGTTCGGGCCCTAGAACTAGACCAAGAACCAATTGATTCCACCTGTCAGAAGCTGCATTGACCCTATACCTCGTTGGGCAAGCAGAGCTCCAGCGCCGTGACCTTATCATACTTACGGGTACGCGGCGGCCGGATGCGGTGACCACACAGTCTTCCTCCAGCCTCACTCCTGACTTCCTGTAGGGCCTCAACCCCACCATGCTGCCCAGCACTGTAGCGCCCTGCACAAGCCCGTCTAGTCGGTTAAGACTAGGAACTCAGGAACGTTATCGGCGAATGAAACGTTATCAAGTTGAATAGTTATCACTCACGCCGCAATTTCGGATTTTCATTGGCAGTAATGACAAAAAAGATGAGTTGAGATGGTTGTTTGCTGGGATTTTTTGCGTTGTTTGCATTTGATAGTTGATGATTAATACGTAAGCTCATGAATTGATTACCAGGGGAATGGTCACACACAGAATGCAAGTACTACCTGATTTATCTTACAGAAAGCAATGCTGCATCATAGGTCCGTCAGACAGTGTAGAGATTTGTTGACTGTAGTTTACACACAAAGGAAACACGAAGGCCCTAGTGTCCATTGTGCATGGCCAAAAATAGTACGTCACAGAATAGTGATAACCATTGATCAGATTGCCACTCCTTTCTCCTACACAGCAAATCACATAAAGTTTTGACGCAGGATCTAATCTCAGAGACTGAGCCCACGTTTCCGTTAACGTAGTTCTGTTTTCAGCTGAGTTAAGTGGTATGACACGTATAGAGAAAGCCTGAAGCAAAGCGAATAGAAATTTCTCTCCTTGAACGTGTTGTTCTTTTTCTTTTACGCTCTCGATTGAAGGGGAAAACACCAAATAATACAGTCACCTTTCTTTACCATGAACAACTCCGAAATGTCTCAGAAAAAGTGCTGTCCACTTATAGATTGTTTAGTGTCATCGAAATATTTTTCCTGGAAAAAACAGGATTATTCAAAATGATAATCTAATACTAAAAAGTTTCAAATCTAGTCGTCGAAAATATCAGCAATGACTAGCGAGCCTTCCGGTCAGTGATCTTCATGGTTCACCACTCGAGGTTTAGATTTTTGTATTACTGTGTCATGAAGACCATTCTTCCTTTTAATTTCATACCAGCCTTTTCGAGTGAACTCAATCTAAAATTACTATGAATCTATTTCTGTTTCGTATTGGTATGTGTAGAATTAACATGAAGTCTTATACTAGTTCGTTCAAACTTATAAGATGAATTTAAATTCAAGTGCTCACTCATCAGTACATAGGATTTGTGTCCCTTGCCCAAATACACACAAACCCAACAAATAATTTCCATTGAAATTAATGAAAAAGTAATTAATCCCTTCCTATGCCCACAAATATTCGTTTACATTAAAACATTTACCAGGTTTTACTTCATATTTGAATAAGAGGAAGTAAAGAGACGTATATCTATACTAACAGAGAAAATAAGATAGAGAAAACAAACCATGGCAATCGATCCGTTAATGTTAGGTAGGCTATCGCCGCTGAAGGTATCGATGGACTAGAAAATCTAAGAAAATGTTATTCTTCATTCACCGAGTCCTTTATTTACGACAAGTCACACTTATATAATAGATGATAATTATGTCGTGAATAGAATTCATTGATAATTTTATGCTAGGGAAATTCAGTAGTTTACTTTTTGTTTTCTTTCGGCGATTCGAGGGCTTTTGCCTGTTGCGCTCGTTGACAGAGATTTTACTCGTTAACAGGGCAAAAAATGGACCCAAAAAGCAACTTCCTGAACAAAATACTCGTATACCAAGCAGTATGTTAACAGAGAGCTTACTATACGGGATCATTCACAAAATAAATGCCCTTCTCCGTGAACGTATTAAAATTGGTGAGGTGGTTTTTTGAAGTATTCAAGTACTCCTCCAATGCTTACATGAATATATTCATTACTTAACTTTCTGGAACTGCTTTCTGTCTAGTAAGTGCTTTCCAGTGTCTGAAATCCCCTACCTTGTATGAAGACAAAAATCAAGACTTCAACATTTTCCTTTGAGCAAAAGTTCTACGAGGGGTTTATGACTATTTTGCAGAAGTCTTAAACCATTTACGCTAAACTTTATGTCTGCATGTACACACCAATTCGAGCAGTCATTTAATACATAGCCCAACTAGACATAGTTGCACAACTCTTATAAGATGTTAACATTAAGAATTCAAAAACCAATTTTTATGCGCTGTATACCCTATTGGAAATAAAGTTAATTTATTTATTCATTTATTTATGTATCACCTTAAGAGCAGGCATCAGTTGGGTGCAGCGCTTGATGATCATCTCAGTGGTTGCGGCGTCTACAGAAGTGCTCCAGTTCCCTTCCTCCAACGTGCCTCCCAAGACCACGCAGTCATTGCTAGTTAAAAATAAACATAACTAAATGTGGGGGTATGGACGACGTTCCTTAACATCTATTTTAACTTCGTTATTAAGTGGGAAGCCAACCGTTCGTACACGTGGTGTAGTTACAAGTACGCATCAGGAGAACAAGGTATGGATTTGAGCATAGGTGGTTCATATTGTTTCACCACGCTGTGATATTTCTTCCTCAACCTAATGGAAAAATCACTGCTATATCCTAGCACGCGGTTAAAAAAAAGGAATTTAAAATATTTGCCATCACACTAGAGATATTTGCCATCACACTGTGGGAAAAATTACTCCCAAGGTTTACCAAGTCAATATTTAAATCAGCTATTTTTGCAACTAGAAAATCGTTTCATTGGTCAAACACATTTAAATTGAATTTCAATTTCGTAGTATTAAAAAATAAACCAAAAAAAGCCAAACATATCTTTTATGAGGCTTCAAACTATTCTCCCGTTCCAATGATGTAAAAAGAAAATTATTTCGATGACACATTTCCGTCAAAGAAACGCACCATTCATCACAAAAACATCTATAGTTAAAAGTAATGACAACAAAGTTATTATACGCTAATTGTAGGGGTTCGTAGAAATTATGAGCGCATCTATAGTGCCTCAACTTTTTCCGTACTTTCGTTATTGGAAATTAGTTGATATCTTACATCACGGAAATTATTTCACGCATAAGCTCGCTCTGAAATTTGAATATAAGTTTATTCAACGCGTACTACCTGCGTTATTGCGTAAATGAAAAAAATAATTCTATTGGTTTTTAACTCGTAGTGATGACACATTTTTTGTGTTCAGAAAATTCGATCTCATTAGGAACACAGCACCGTTTGGGCTTAAAAGTACTTGGTAATGGTCATAGAATATTAACCCTTGCCCAGACACAACTCGACAGGCAGAGAGGGCTGGAGTGAGTAAGGGAAAATTGCTTCTTTTACACACCGCTGTCAGGGACTGGACCAAAAATCTCTGGAAAATCACGTGGCTCGTAAACTCCCTGTTTCCATAGACTAATACTGTTTATTTTGCACAGGCATAGGAATTTCGAAGAACCTCAGCATCTAGAGTGGGACTGTAGGTAATAGACTCACAGACCCATACAATCGTGGAGTGCTTCTCCCCATGGCGAAACTATGTATTTTTGTTCATCGTAGATCCAACAATTGCTATACGTAACAAGAGGTTGTATTATTTAATGAAAGTGAATTAATCCAGACAAATAAAATGTCGATTATTAATACAATTCTTCTAAATCTTTTGTTTTATTTTCCAAGTCAGGATTAATTTGAATTGACAGACCCATTTCTAATGACAAATTGTGTATCGTTGTCCAGAAAATCATGAGATATGTTCCTTCTCAGATCTACATCACAGAAAAAACAAATCTCTACAACAATGCTACTACTACGAATTTTCACTGTTCCCTTTACCACGTTTTACTGCATAATTTTTAAACTGTAAATTCTACTACTGAGTTGATCTGTGAGCTTCTTGAGAATCATCCTGAGCATCATTAACAAATGGAGAGCAAGATAAAAATCTGCGTTGTGGACAGTCTGGCATTGGTGTGGAGTATGCAGCAGGTTCAGGCACTGCGGAAACACAGAGTGACGGGCATCATGGACGGCGCACTGCCGGACAAACCCCTTCAGAACAGAAGCCGAGGGCTGCCCATGGTGCTGCTGAGCGAGGCTGCTACCATGCTGCGTGATATGGGCATCGTTGAGCTTGTGTTCTACCCTGCCCTGCTTGCTGCTCCCACTATCAGAATGGAGTTCTTACTTTCCACTCTCGAGAAAGGTGACCACGCGAAACAACGCAACAAGTACTATGAGGAACGGAAGGTACAGATTAACAAGCATACCAGTAAAATACTCCAGAGTGCCAAGAAAAAGAATGCCAAGTTAGCTGAAGGGGATCCAATTAAAATTCCTGATAGTGAGCTGACTTTAGAAAAAGTGATAAGTGACAAGCTTGAACAAATTTCCCCTCCCAAGGAAGGATCTCTT
>VCRD01000706.1:209548-223306 GCA_006783055.1 Trinorchestia longiramus | reverse complement strand
TTCTTTCTCCTCCTCTTCCTTTTTTTCTTTCTCCTCCTCTTCCTTTTTTTCTTTCTCCTCCTCTTCCTTTTTTTCTTTCTCCTCCAGCTGCTTATCCGAGATGGCCCTGGTGTTTAGGTCGAGCAGTGCTGTGCTGCTTCTCACAATACAGCATCAAGGGAAGTTTACATAGGGAAGAAATTTGCAGACTTGCATTCTTATACGCTTTTTGGCTTGATGCAAGGATTTCTTTTTGTGTTCTGGGTGGTACTCTCATTACTGTGGAAGGATAGGACTGTTGAATTTTGTGGTTTGATTATTTTCATTATTTTTTGAATTAAACATAATGAAAAAAATCAATTTGCACATAAAAAGATATCGTAATATATCTCTCTGCTTGAAATTTTAAAGTTTTTCATACTGAATGATGGTCGGAGATACTGATTTTTTGTTCGAGAATAAAATGAAGGTGCACAATTAAACATACTCTTAATATGTTCTCGTATTTGTGCACTCTCAACTTTTGTAAACTTTCGTCAAGTGAAATGTGTTACTATTTCCTTTTGAAAATTGAAACTTTACTGAGTTTTTATTTTTGTATTCGAATTTGTTCAGAGAAATATATGTATTATTGACTTATGTTGTTAATTGAACCAAAATTTAATAAACGGGTAGCAGCTACACTTTTCATTCCCAATTTTCGTAAATTTCAGACATGATTCCTGCAACCGTGAAGACTTTTAATGAGAAACGTCACGTCTATACTCAACATGACTCAGAACGTTCAATGTTTGTAGGAATTGTGAGTTGTATCACAATGGTCTTTTCCATGAATTGTTTCTTTTACATCATGGATTGTTGTTAGGTCAATACACGATGAATGCAGTGAAATTTGGCCCAGTATATTGCCATGACAGAGCTTCGAGTGACTCGTATGCACTGTTCTGATGACTTGCTGGCCTCGTGCTGCTCGTGCTCGTAGCATGTAAAAAATTCATAGCTGCACTCGAATAAAGATGGTTCACTTGACGAGGTCAATATGAGTCTAAAATTTGTTTTATTTTAGAATTTTTGATTGTATTATATTGTGTTACAACTATGAGCAATGAAATCAAGCTGGAATTACGCAATGAAATAATTGTAGGTATACCATATACATGTATACAATGTTTGTATACATGTATACAAACATTTTTATCCGAGGCTTTAGTTTGTACCTAAGTGGCCCATCAAGTATTTTTTATTTTACGTTTGTAGTAACTTCCTCAGCTCTAAAATTCCTTTCATTACAAAAGAAGTTCATCTGACTATCGCTGCTTCTTGTTGGTCATTTGAGTATATTTATGCTAGCCTTATTCATGCGTGTGTGAACCCATCACTTCCAACAGTGAAATTCTCTCTATGATCCCTCACTCAATTCAAATGAAACTTCATAGGATAGACATATGATATTGTTACAGAACATTTGAGTTGGCCTAATCTAGAAGCGTATCTGGGCAATCTCACTGCAATAAAACGTTCAGTTACGGAATGGAACTGTTATTTTCACTGGACTGGTCAGTTAGGGCGGATGAGATCAGGCCATTATAGCTCTTCGCAGGCCATTTGAGTCGTTCGTTTCTGTTCTGCTCTCGAAAATATGTAATTTGTTCAATTGGCGAGCACTTAGGATGTCCCTCGGAGGACTTGTGAACGTCTCCTTTCATGTCACTCTGGGGCGCAGTTAAAACGAGCTTATCTTACTTTTACATCGCATTACTTAATTACTCTCTGCATGTTCCTGTACTGGATTTCTAATACGTGTTGCCGCTTTCAAGTTAGGAAAATGTTAATTTATAGTTTTAGTACGGGCTAAAGAACCATTGTAGTCTGATCGAGAAGTGCGAAATATTTGATTTGACTCTGGCAAGATGAAATAGAATTATAATTTTGTGAGACCTGTTATGGTAACATTTCGGCTACGTTAATACTTCTTGAAGTTTTGCTGTTTCCTGGTTATACTTTTGTATCGAGTTTCAATATTCCAGTGAGTGTTAGTCATTTTATCGAATTTAATAACTTTGTGCAAGATATGTAACTATTGACATCAAATTCTTTTGATCTACTGATAAAACCGTTAAAATTTATCTAAAAATAACCAATGATTATGCAATGTATCAAATTGACGTTTAATTGCGTATAACATCACGACCTCGGCATAAGCCTGGAATTTTGTTTGCAGTTTCCGAATTTAAAACACAA
The DNA here is from genome assembly GCA_006783055.1 of Trinorchestia longiramus. Lineage (NCBI taxonomy): Eukaryota > Metazoa > Arthropoda > Malacostraca > Amphipoda > Talitridae > Trinorchestia > Trinorchestia longiramus. Next base: position 221,086 of record VCRD01000706.1, on the reverse strand, counting down.
GCGGGAAGAAAATTCTCTTGCCACTTTTTGACGAAGGGATTCAAAGAAGTATTCGATTATGTTAACTGTTTCACAGCCAGAGGCCCATATATTTTTTGTACTGCTAAATTTATTCCAAAAGACGTGTCGCCAGGACCAGAAAAGTATCTGGGACTGCTAGACGGCTTAGCATTGAAAACTTTTCGACCAATTCCTCAATTAAGTCACGTTCTGGTGAATCTGCCGCGTGTCCGAGAATAGTTATTTCGAGTGTGAGCAGTCGTAAATAATGTCGTGAAACTGCGATTTTGCTTGTGTAAATTTACAGTGTTCATCAGAGGCACTCTCATTCGAGAATAATTAGAGCTTGTGTTTCCTGCATATCACTATTGAAGCTTCACGAATAGTAGCAGCTCATTGAAGGTGCAATACGTATCTCTATTCTAAGAGAAGTACGCTGCACGAGTGTTGCGCGCTGCGCGAGTGTTGCGCGCTGCGCGAGTGTTGCGCGCTGCGCGAGTGTTGCGCGCTGCGCGAGTGTTGCGCGCTGCGCGAGTGTTGCGCGCTGCGCGAGTGTTGCGCGCTGCGCGAGTGTTGCGCGCTGCGCGAGTGTTGCGCGCTGCGCGAGTGTTGCGCACTTTGCAACATCAAAAGCAGGTAGAGCATCAGGACGGACGAGCTACAAACATAATCCTTCTCGCTCGAAGAAGCACATTACACTCCTGCGAGATGAGCTGGCCGAGCTCTGTGTTCAGACGCTGATCTAACAATAGTTGTGCCAAGATGTTGCAGAGCAGCGGTGGCTAATCGAATTACCCCATTGCTTTAAGCCATGCAAACTAAAGTGCGTTTTTAATAAGCGAATGCGTTCTTGATGGTTAGATGCTGTTCTTCCTTGACTTGCATGAACGCGTTCTTCATGTTTTATGTTCAGGTGTCAATGATTACATGATTTTTATGACGAGAGACACCAATGTCAGGGTTTCGAAACGATGCATTCGAGACAATCTAGTTCCAAGAAAACTGTTTTGCTGTCGTTACGTTATCCTGAACTTTTTCATCAATGAAACTTATCATTGCTGGCGTCTATTGACTTGTTTCTTATACATATTTTTCGATGTATTGTCTCATGAACTCTGTAAACACGAGATCTGACCATCCCATGGTACGATGCAGGTTGTGTGTTGGGAGGAGCGCTTGTTCAACACGAATACATACTCCGGTGGGCGGCATGATTGTTTTCGTTTGCACTAACGACACTGATGAGAGCCTCAGGGCTCCTCATCGCTCCAACTTTTGGCTAAATGGAGTCGTTATTTGCGAGCAAGACTTCGTTAATGCTTTCTAAAATAGACCTTTTGCCTCGTAGTTATGACCGCTTTTATTTTAAGGACAGCAGCCCGGGCTCTTCGGGGAACTCAAAAAAAAATGGCCATTTGCACTTCCATTGGCTCCATAAAATGTAATGATATCGTGTGGTGCTCTTTATCCGTGCCCGCATTACGCCGTTTGACGCTAATTCTTATTTTGCACATTGATTATTTTGATAAATAGCCTGCTTCTCGAATTATTTACTTTTTTGTAGTTAGTTTTGAAGCAAGCATCCTCTGACTTCAGCCAATTTTCTTTTAACTTAACCTCAACTGCTAGTGTTTAATTGATTTTTCTGAGAAGTTCTCAATTTGAATTTGAATGTGAACATTTACTGACTCTCGAGCCTGCTCGAAAATGCTCAAAATTTGACAACTTGATTATTTATTTGACAAAATCTCTAACATAGAGACCAAGTGTTCCAGTAACACGTCTAGGTTAGTGCTACTCCTGCGACGTAATTTGGAAGCATGTTGCGTGAACATTTTCCCTGGTTGGTGTTCTTGGCAAACTGTTGGCAGTTGCAGATAAAGATCCTAAAATGGCTTCGAAAATACAAGTAATGGTGCACTCTAATTTCAGCAAAGTAGTAGCATTAGTTTTACTTCATTCGTTCATGGCAATGTTAGTTTAATAAATGATTTTAGCGTTTGTTTTGCAATTTTGATAGTTTGAATATTTCAATCAAAATCGCCTTCTGGCCATACTACCAGGTAAAAATTTACATCATTTTTCAGTAAGAAAAGATACAGGGTCTGATAAGTGTTTAAAACAAAATAAGAATCTAAACCTGTGTATGTACTAAGGGTGGTGATTCCTCCATTTTTTATGATTGTGTAGATTTATCCTCCATCTTCTATTTGAGATAAGTTGGTTTATAAATATGTGAATGCACAATAATTTCCTAAACACACTACATAGCATGGGGTGCTTAAATGCTGCTTGACCTCTTCAGTTCCATGTCCTTGTATTCCCGTTCTCAGCTGGACAAACGCAGTGAAGGGAAGTTTGGTAACGCACGTACGTTACCCAGACATTAGTGTGTTCTTAGAAGTCCGACCTGCATTTCGAGCAGCCCTATGCTAAAATTCAGTACGACAGTGAAGTGAAATACGAGAATAACAGCGTCTCGCTCCGAAGCCTGGGCTTAAGAAGTACTGTGTTCACGGTTATTCTAAGAGCTGTTGTCCTTAAACCTGTTCTATATTCAGTGGCTAGAGATGACTACAAACCCAGTATTACCTAGGCTTCAGAACCTGCTTGGTAAACTGACTCATCCGCAAAAATGACTAAACAACTAGAATTAAGTGAAAAAATTAAACCAGTTGATACGTTAGTTTAGGACATAAGTACGGATTTAAAAGTACTTGTGAACGTATTAAACCGTGTCCGGCGGATGTTCGAGTGAAATATGTGTATAAAATTGTAAATCTTGGGGTATTTGTGATGTGCTTTCAGTAAATATTTAAATTAAATAATTTAATTAAACCAATGAAACTATGTAAAAAGAGGGAAAAACAACCCATTTCCGACTCCTCGCTGAATGGAGGGCCATGATACCGAAGGTGCTATGGCACTTCTCAAAAGGCGAAGACGATCTCACGCCGACAACCTCGCCATGTTTCATTAGTATTATAGTCAAATATTTTCTACTACATCTCACTTCCGTAAACTCTCTGAATAGTGAAAGAAAGTTGTCGAAAAAATTATAAGTACGTACGTGCAGGCTCCACTGTTCAGATTCGAACAGAAATCTGCAGTTGAACTGCCTGGCTCGCTCAACAATATACTCGTACCATCAGGGAACCCAAACTGCGCGATGTTTGCCACGCTGACCCTGGTCCATGTCTCAATTTAAATGCACACGTTGCTGTCCGCATAAAATTGGATTTATTCATGCGCTTCGGTGAAGTCACAAAACTGTGATATTTTGAACAAATTTTACGGATATTGAAGTACGACCTTGATATGTTCTGTAGATGATTGAAGTAATCATTTGATGCAAGTAGAACAACGTTTATTTCTGTTGCCAATTAGTTGGGTTCACGTTTTTCTGATTTATTTAAAGCTATTAATAGTGAATAACAGAAATAAGAACGGTATTGATGTGAAAGGAAATAACATTCTGAATTTTGATGAAAGTGAAATTACTTATCGTTAGTCGTGAGTTAGTAATTCTACTGTTGCGATGTAACTAAAATTTAATAGAATAGTGGTGATTTCCTGCCTTAGCGATAAGGTGAAGTGTTCAACTCAGCCTATGGTACGTTGCGTCCTCTTATTTTCATGAATGCATGTTTTTAATTCGGAGAGAATAGTCATTGTGACGTAGGACCTCGTGTGCATTTCTCGATGTAATTCAACTCAAGGGTTGATAAACATAGGTAGTAATTTAACCACTGCAAGCATGGGTCAGCTGTATTTGTATTATCACCCTCCATCATGAAAATACATGCAAAGGTAATGTGATGAATGAAATGAATTCCTTGGCTTGATCTTAGTTTTCATAGCAAGGATAAAAAGGCATAAATGTATAAACTTATCGTTTAAAATTGCGTCTTTTTTCTTAATTTACACATTGTTCTGTCTTCTCTGTTACAACTCTACTCGCGCAGGCATGAAGGTTGAATAGCATTCATGTGCTACCCAGACTCAAGTAAGTGCTTCTCGAGATCCGCCAAGCTCGGGTATCGAGAGACGAGTTCTGGGAAGCCCTAGCTGTCGGAGGTGAGAGGTGTCTCGCTGACATGGACGGGTCCTGGTCCCGACGCTGCTGTAAGCTCTAGGAGATCGAAAACGAGTATTTCTTTACTCTTTATTCTGTAATGTTCACTGTCCGACATTGTTGCAAGCTCAGAGTGATTGGTAAACGAGTATTTCTCTACTATATGTTGTCATGTTTACTTTTCGGTGGAATGTTTTTTGTACCTTTGATTTGCTGCCTGGGTAATAAAATGACTGAGGAAGAGAGAGCGTTGTAAATAAAAATGAATTTTTCCCACCACCTAATGATTTTAAATTGTTAAGATATAAAACAAAAGTACTATCCGAAACCTTAAGTCTTAGTTCTGTTTCCTCATAGCCGTGTATTTGAGTTCATTAACAATTGTTCATGTATTTTGATATTTTTTAGCAGACTATATGAACTCGCGATGACATGAGGATTATGAAAAAGATTCCTTGCACTGGGTACAAGTCACTGAACCCATAGTACATGCCTGTGTATTCACACATCACTATTGTGTTCGATCTAGCATAAAATAGAGGAGTAAGGATGAGAGAACTGGACAGTTTTCTTCCGCTGTTCAAAAATGCCAAACTTAATCTTAGTATCAGTGTAATTTTTCTCAAGGTATTATTTCACCAATGAAAATATTAATGACAATAATAAGGTTCGGAATAAAAAGAAATGGAAAATGTGGGTTGGAACATCGTGATGAGTAGAAGAAATAATCGACGTACGGTGAGGTGAAACAAGTTTTTGGACAGGAGAAAAATTTTATTTGAATGTATTTTCAGGCGTAATATAATTATTGTGAGACTCGTATGAAATACGTTATTTAAAACAAGTATGACTGGAATAAAAAACTGAATTTTCTCAAGTATGTATAATGTATCATACATTAAAATAAAATGGGGGAAACGAGTTTTGGACGCTTGAAAAAAGATTATTTAATATTTCCATTCTTCATTAAAGCTCTTAAACGCTTCCGATTATCTTTAATTAAGTTCGGACGAAATTTATTTGAAATATGGGTTCAATTATGTTTGAAGGTCGTCTTATATTCGTAAAAGTTTGTCACTCTCTGGTTGCAGACCTGATTCTTAGCATTCTCCATAAATTTTCGATATAATTTGAATCCAGTAATTGGTAAGACTATGGCCATATATAAAGGTTATTATCCTTGATCCAATCACAGGTGGCTTTAGCCGTGCGTTTGGGATTGGTGCTGTTAGAACCACCATTCATTTTCAAACGTAAATTTTTCCTTTGATCCGAGCAAATTATCCCCTGATATCTTGCCTGCTGGTAGTATTCATTGTTCCTGTAATCGCTTCTAGTCATCCTGTGCCATTGGAGGACAAAAAAACATTACATTTCCCTGCCATATTTCAAAGTATATGTAGTATTATTTCGGTTTTTGAAAATTCATGTCCTGTCTCCACACATATGAGCATATTGCGTCACTATAGCTAAAAAGCTATCTTTGATTCATCTGCTCATTAATTTTTTTGCATAGTTTGTTTCACACTTTAAATAATCTGGCAAATTGTAATGTGAATTTCAAATGAGTTTTGTGTAACTCACGGAGAGATTGGAAAATAACTTTTCTGATGAAGTTGATTACTGCTGGATTTTTACGAATTCGAGTCCCATTTGTGAAGTACTTTTCTAATAATGAAAGGATCATTTTGATCAGTTCAGAGCCTTCAACTGCCACTTCTGACATACGAGTGTTTTACGAGGTGCGATAACTTGTGGAAAAATTTCAATCAGCCCAAAATCTATTAATTTCCTTTTTTAGGTCACAGTATGTGACCTAATGTGTTCGTATAAGTGTTCAATACTTAGAAATGCTTCGAAAACAGTTATTTGAAGCGTGGATCGAAGTTCTACGCTACTTCAGGTTATTTGACAGTGCACAGTGTTAAGGCAGGTTGTAGTGTTGATAAAGCACTTTCCAAATGATGATTGACTCTCAACACAGAAATTTACCGACCAAAGGTATTATACACCAGAACTTCTCAAACTATTTGATGTGGCGTACCAGCATTTTTTTCTCAATGTGCCAAGCATTGGTAATGTTTTTAGTGATATTAATTTATACTGGAAGCAATACTGGAAGCTGATGCCGCGTTCCTGCAGCTGATGCCGCGTGCCTGCAGCTGATGCCGCGTGCCTGCAGCTGATGCCGCGTGCCTGCAGCTGATGCCGCGTGCCTGCAGCTGATGCCGCGTGCCTGCAGCTGATGCCGCGTGCCTGCAGCTGATGCCGCGTGCCTGCAGCTGATGCCGCGTGCCTGCAGCTGATGCCGCGTGCCTGCACCTGATGCCGCGTGCCTGCACCGTTTTGCGAACCACCACTTGAGTAGCACTGCTCTACACAGTTCATAGCAAGTTCTGCAATATTTTTGGGTCGTTCCAAGGGAGAAATTTCCGGAATAAACGCTCGTAAAACAATTCACAGAGATTGTCTAAACACTTTCAACTCTTGTTGTAGTACTTGGATATGAATCATATACACTTGATAAAATTTTGTTTTACTGGTCAGTAATGTTTGATGTTGTATATTAAGTATTTTTTGACAGGTATTGAAATTACATTGTCTGTAAATGAACTACAGCAAAAATTGTGAACTCTCCAAGCACTTGTTTTGCCTCTGTACATTGGTGTGCCTGCTTAGTGCTTGTGAGACTGCAAATTTTTCTGACGTTCGGTTGGTCTTTTTTATAGACATGGTTACTAGTTTGAAGATGATAATCATTCTAATTTAACGTAACACAGATTACGAGTATAACTTGACGAAAAAATTCAGTTCCATTTTTGCACGCGGGTGTAGCGGTCAGAACAAGACGCCTCTGTTTTGTAGTTTCCTTAACGACGAAATCACTGTTATTTTCACCCTGAATTTATTAAGACTTGTCAAACACATTTTTCTTTCCCGTAACTTACGAGTCAGTTTCCTGTCAGATGCGTGTTACTTGCCTATTTGTTATGTATTTTTCTCGTCAGGCAACTGGTAGGTGTACTTCAGCTAAAAGCCTTGGCTAACGATAAAAAGCTTTGCATTTTCAGATTAACACTAATACATGTCTGGATAGTTGAAGCGTTTTTATGATTGATCACAAAAGTTTCAATTTACTTACTGGCTTAGGCCGTCGTAAATCACTTTTGAACGATGCCCAGCCCTGGAACCTAACTAAAGTGTTTAGGATACCTCGTAAAATATTTACTTTCTGCTCTTCAGAACCTTATTATATGCTGCTCTCACGAGCTTATTGCTTATGCGCTTTAAATTGACAAATTGACCTAGGCTGCCTCGTTGAGTATGCTAGTCGATGTGGTGTCAGAAAAGTTGAGTTTTGGCTTCTTGAAAATAAATTCCACGCTGTTTTGCATCAATATTTGATTGATCGCTAGTTCTTGCCTAAACTTGTTGTTCGTATTCAGCATTTATTGACTGAAATGGTGTGAAGTTCTAGTGTACAGTTCATACTAATTCATGCAAAATACATAAGCATGAATTTTACCTCAAAATAACAATAATAATAATTATAATAATAATAATAATAATCCGACTTCTCATCCCGGATTCCGTTCACTTTGTAAATTCAGGGCATCGATTGGAACTTTAGCCTCAATTACTACAATATGCATTAACTTGTCAGAAAAGTTTTTTCTGCCGGCAGAACGAACTATTCTTACAGTTCAAATTACGGCTTTTCTTAACTATCATGATGTGGTAGTTATGTATCCGTGAAACTATTTTATTTTTTTAGGTAATCATAAGGGAACGATTAATCCGGCAGTGCTGAAACATGTCGAAAAAAAGGTCGGAGTTTGCTGCGAGTAAAAATCGCGTGTAGTAAAATGATCACCGAGTGCGATTCAGGAACTTTTGAAGTATTGGTATATCGGGAGTACTTCCATTCTGAATGCACTGACAATGTACCTTAAATGATGTTGTTGTATTAATGCACGCACGTGCGAAATTCAAAATTTTTAAACACTATAATTTTGAAAATTAAAACAACTATTTTTGGAACTTGATGGGAGTTTAGACGTTTATGCCAAACCTACCCGTTTCTGCGAGAAATATGCAGAACAGTATTCAGGATAAACTGATCAAATTTTTCAGGAACACATTTCTGAATATTTGTCTTTAATTTTGGCCGAAAGGGGCAAACTCTTAGCGAAAGACGAGTAAAAAATAGTTTATGGTAAACATCTGGTGAAGAATAACATGTCTACAAAATAGCATGGCATTTATTTTTGTTGATCTCAGAGATGATATTTTCCTGATATCTGGTGATGATTTGCAACATAGCGGGGCATTTCATGTGATATTAGATTATCTGATATTTACAGCGCTAGCATGCCACATATACTCGGGTATTCATTAGCTTCTGGAGTCTAGTTTTATTGCCACTTTTGCTGCTATTCGTTTTGCTGCCACTGGTTTTGCTGCTACATGTGTTCATACCACTCGTTTATATGATATTTAACTTGTGTGTTAAATGTATAAATATGCATACCATTTTCCATTATTATCTTATATTTTACTGAAATAAAGGTTACAGAAGTTAGAAGTTTGAATGTTCATTCGACGCCGAAAACTAATGTTATCTAATGTATATATTTGCATGGGTATTACCGTCAATAACATCACGTTGTGTCCACGTTGTATTTCAGCTCCGGCGACGGACCCTCGTGCTACTAAATTTGTCCGAGGGTTTGAGCGTAAGTTCGGAAAACTATTCATTCTATGTTTGCAGAACTGCTAACTTTATTTTCAATAAATACAAAATACAATTCAGGTGTGTTGACACAACTCGCACCGCCACCAAACAATAATGTGTGCGCAACACAATAAATACGAAGCCTGCCTCTGAAGTAATACAAATATAGTTGAAAATGTTGTGCAATTGTTGCTTTAGAGCTGCTCACAGCTCGGTTTCTTATGAGGATATTAACCATTAGTAACGTAAATTATGGACGTTAATTATAAAAATTGATATAATTATTTATGAATATTTATTGAAAGAATGCTTTTTATTTCAGTTCAAATGAACAAAGTTATAAATTTAAAATTTCTCGCATGTCATTACCCCCTAATTTCCAGGCTTGAATATTTTGATGGAATAAACATGTGCGAAATATGATTTTTTCATTTTTTTAGTGATAAATTTGTCATGGAATGATCATTAGAGTCCCTTTGAGACTCGGAGAAAATAAATTTGTGATTCATCCATGATTGATTGGCACGGGATTCCTAGCTATTAAACTAATGCGTTCGTAATACGTTAACATTTGGCCAAATATTCGTCTTTTTTATTCTTTCAGAGATAATACACCTCTCAAATAGGGAGGCGTATGATGTATCTGAAAGAATGAAACTGTCATACTGTTCATTGGCATGCATAGATTCTGCTGTAATGAGTCGTTTAACGATGTTCAAATTGTGAATCAAATAAATTTACGTTAGTATTTGGTACTCACGCAATGCTGACATTCTTTGAGCTTACTGTCTCTTCTCTCGAATTTTGCGAGGGCTTAATTTAACAAGTGTCCACATTGGTGTTGCTATTGTGATGTTCATATCTTGCTGTCCTTATTTTGCTGTCCATATTTTGTTGTCTTTATTTAGCTGTGTTATATAAGCGTTTCAATGTTAGTGTTTCTATTTTAGTGTCCCTCTTTTAGTGTCCCTCAAAATTTTGGTACCCTCCTTACTTGGTGGCCCCCTTTTTTGGTAGCCCTTTAACAATATGTGTCAGCCAGCATGTGCTTCTTGACAGTTTAATTTTTAGCCTTTTTTCATTTTATTTCGCGTTTAAAATTGCGAAGTCTTTAGTGCAGTATGAAATCAATTCTTTTTACATGTCGTCTCGCCTGGCCTTGGCGATGGTCTTTATATTTGTTAGTTTGATCTTCAGCTGGTTAGGTATTTGTTCATTCACTCCCTGAAAAAATACCAAATTTCTATCAAGTATTTTTCTCCTGCCGATATTGATATTCATTTTCAATGTATTATCGTGGTAAAGAAAAAGCCTTTGTTTAACCAATCTAATTCTGTTAAAACTACTTGAGATCCTAGCGTTGTGAGCGCGGTGTGATGCGAGATGATGTTCAGCATCTGCATTATTATCAATAAAAATCAATTGCTTTTTGTAGTTCTACTCTTTGAACAATTTGGGAGTTTTCCGCACATGCAGAAAAGCACATCAGTATTCCATGCTGCGAACTCTTATTACGTTCCAAAGCTAGTACATACTAATTTTGCCTGACTCCGTCATTTGTGTGAGCGCTTTGGTGTAACTGTTAACATCTCTGACGCAATGCAGGACTGTAATTTATGCCAGTTTTGTGTGCAGTATCTTTTCGTTCTAGGTAGGTGTGATGCTACTGGCGTTTGCAGAGACGGCGTCGAGAGGCTGCTGCAGGTCTGTAGTTTTTTCTTGCCCTCATGAATCACGTGAATCAAATTTTGGGTTCCGACTTCTCGTCAATCACTCTGAATGCACACATGCATCCAGCGTTTGCGCTTGCTATCATTTCAAGGGCCTGAGAGGGCCTTCTTTATTTGCTTACTGCCTTTGTATTTGCAGTGGCCTTTATGCGCGGCTTGCTTGTGATCTATGGAGGCGAGTTCTGACACTCGTGAAAACCATCCTGTTTTTCTGACCGTTGTATTGGGTGGAGAGATTAGCAGTGAGCGAATTATAGAGCATGTTGTGTGCAACGCAGAGGTGCTTTGTTACAAAAATCTCTATAAAAAAGTACAGTTTTTAGGTGCACCGACATGTATGAAGATAAATTTCGTGTTCGTTTTGGTTGGTGTCGAGGAATAATTTGTTGGAGTGCGAGCGATCTTATATTTGTTCAGCCTTTTGTTGTAGAACTGAGAAATTAAGTCTAGTGAATTAGACAACACGTACAAGTTTTAGCGTGTTATGTATGAGTATGTGCCCAACTAAGCGCTTTTGGTACTCCTCATTCAGTTAGAAGTTCAGCAGAAAATAAGCACTCATTGCTTGGAAATATGTATGCGTTGTCTGCATAAGCGTCAGCACGATTACTAGGTCTACTTCAAATTTCTTGGATCCCATCAAGTCTGCAATTTTACTCCTAGAATATTTTTTGATTTACTACGTGAAGTACAAACTACAACTCGTTTTCATGTTTTATGTGTCTCTGTAGGGAGAGACTTAGGCGTTCTATATTTAGGCTTACAATTCAAGCTGTATCTAAAGTATTGTCTTTTTTCGTTTTTTGCCGGCAATAGCAAGGATACCGAGATACCTTATTTTGTGCGAAGTAACAAGGATACCAAGAACACCTATTTTACGTGCAATAACGAGAATACCAAGCACAACTTGACCTACTTTGTGTGCAACAACGAGAATACAAAGCGCACCTTGACCTACTTTGCGTACAACAACGAGAATACAAAGCGCACCTTGACCT
>VCRD01000706.1:176427-209355 GCA_006783055.1 Trinorchestia longiramus | reverse complement strand
GAATACGAAGCGCACCTTGACCTACTCTGCGTGCAATAATGAGAATACGAAGCGCACCTTGACCTACTTTGCGTGCAATAATGAGAATACAAAGCGCACGAGGCCTCATCCCTGGCTAAGGCAATACCTTGCATATTCGGGCCTCAGAACGTGATCAAATTTATTACGAGGTGACTCGGATTTCTAACGAAGCGAAGCCTCAAGAGGACGACCGAGCGCTCGGGTCTTCCCACGCTTCTTTGTGCGTCTCCAGTTATTATCGTCCTAATGGCGTCTTGAGCTTAAGCTTCGAGAAGTTTCCATCAATTATTATAAGTTCGCAGTGACTGAAGTCAAATTCTAATGAAGAGGTTTATGAACACAAGTATGAACGAGAGCCAGTGTTTCCCAACGTTTTGCATTTGTCTACAGTTCAGGAATTCTTTTTGTGTAATTTCAAGAACAAACTTCAGAGAAATTTGTAATGTTTGTGTTATACTTTTTCTAACACTCCTAGAGCCATTGTAACGTGGTATAAATTCATAGAATATAATTTATATTTTGGTCTTTTTAATGGTACTGTTTTCCGTTAGTTTTAGCCTCGACCTGTGATGTTCTAACATCAAATACCCTCCTGAGCTTAGGAAGATTCCTGAACTCTACTCAGGAGGTACACTGATAGTGCCCATTCTGGACAGTGTACCTTGCGGAACTAGGGTCCCCCAGTGAAAACTTGGACTACTCACTGCAAAATCAAAGACATTTACCTCGGGAGACTGTTGGTTTTGCTTTGTAATCAGGCAGTCCACAATTTTCAGTTATCTGTTTTTCTTTCTCTCTCGTGGGGGTGGCTGACGTTCCATGCTACAGACCTCCTTACACGAGTGTTTTTGTTATTTTAGCTAACTCGTTCAATTCTTCGTTTCGTTAAGATGCTATTAATGATACAAAATTTATTGCGCAAATATGGCAGACAAACTTCTAATTATAACAACAATCGAATGTTATTAGTGCAACGGCTTGTGAATCTATCATCTACGTAACACTGGCGTGCAGACTGATCCTGGTTAAAACACACGTGATGGATTCTACAAACACATGTCCTTTTTTTTGATGATGGCTGGTATCAGTCGCTGAAACGCTTATGTCAATTTTAATAATTCATGCTACCCAAACAGTAATTCTATGTTGAGTCATTTGCTTCAAAGAATGTGCATTCAAGTAAAAAGTTTGTTCAGAAAAATATAAAAACATGCTAGTGGAATGGGGGTCTCGAAATGAAACATTTCTTGAAAAGTTTTAACCTCATGAATTAATTTTATTGATAATTTTTGAAATTGTTTTATCAGTTTTTATATATTGCTCAACAATATTGAAGAATGAGATTAAAATGTCGCTATAAATAAAAAATAAATTCGTGGAAGTCGCACTGAAGTGACGAAATTTTACTAGCATCGCTGCTAAGTACGTGCTGAGAAAACCTTACCTCAGCTGAAGAAACTGAGAATATTACCAGAACTTTAACTGAAATAAAGCAGTCGAGTTGCTTCGAGCGTTCCTTTAACGCATCATGACCCGCTATTCGATACATCGCACAGATGCCGGCGTGTAATGACCTGCTTTAAAGCTCTCGTTACGTTTATTAGGCCTGCCATAAACTGCCTCGTCTTCTTTATCAAGACCAACATTAAGTTGCTGCCATCAATACAGGCCTGGCCTGAGAGTGTCTCTTATCTCTCTCCCATTTTCTCTCGAATAAGCCTCATTAAAGACTCCTCCCTCGTTTTCTCTCGGTGCTCTACAATGTCTCAATTTAACGTTCGACTTATCTCACTACTTGATTGCTGTGCGATTTTTTGTTAATGTAATCCCTTCAGATACTAAAAATGTTCCCCTACTTTTTGAACTTAGTTCGTGTGCCTGCCATTTTTTCATCTTTGATTTTTATATATAATGAAGTCGGTGTATATTCATTCTGAAAGATTTTCTTTCGATATTAAATACATCATTCATTATTCATTAAAGTTCATCATGATTTTATCGGTTAGCTGTATTCCATTGTGGTTTTACAATCGTTCTTATTCTGGATATGCTTCATTCGAAAGTTAATATTAAGAGGCACATCCAACCGGCTTCTGTTCAAAATTTCTTATTTTTCCAGTGAACGTAGCATGAAGATTAGTTTGGACGATGGAAAACATGAATTTAAGCTTTCGGATTAGGATTCAGGATCCGTCTTCGAGATATTTCTTCGGACGTCACTCGTGAAAGAATGATTCGTTCGTTGGCTTACCATCAAGGACGCCCTGAAGCTGCTCTTCAATTTCCTTCCTTGGACAAATAATGGAAAAGATCTTGAACCTCTTCCGTTTCCACGTCCTTAGAGGGGACTCTCTTCCGTCTTGAAGACTCTACCAGTTGTGTTTCTTTAGACTTCTGCAGCACTGACTGCATCAGCAGAATTTTGAGGAATTGATGCATAGTTTGTACACAACATATGGCTAATTGATCCATAAGTCTCTCAATGGCGTTTGTGGACTAATCACCGTATGGGGGTTCTTTTTGTGGACTTTGTCATTTCCTGGTTCTCATAGCAAGCCACAATAGATTCCAGAAAAGCGGTTGTATTGAGCTGTGAATTTTTTTCCTTCAGTACTTTGGCTGTAGTCCTGGTTTCTCGCACCTAAACATGTACGTGTGTCGGAGACACATCGTGCAAGCAACTTCCCTATCAGTGTCTTCGATAGGAAGTGTATCTTCTCATCCCAATGTTTTATTCTTTTGATATTTCCCCTTCTGTTTTGTTGTTGCTTATTCGTACAATTCGACACTCATTTTATGTATTTATTCTTCCAATGTTAGGATGAGCATGAAGCGAATAGTAGAATATAGTCTAGGAATGCACTGATCTGAAAAGTTATTTTTTTTATTTTTCAGTGATGTAGTCGAAAAGTTGTCCCTCTATAAAATCCATTCCGTTTTAGGTATAAAATTGAAATTTTATCTCAGAATTCGTTTTTTGAAACAAGTTCTTGGTGCATCATCATATGATGGACGGTTCTTGGATTTATATAAAAACTACAGTTCTGTTATCGGTTCTAAGTACACTTTCATTAGCATGATCGCTGAAACTTGCATGCAGCTCGTGATTGAAATTCGAGCAAAATTTTGTTTCATATTTCATCGCTGGTAAGTCATGGTAGTTCATCGCTAGTAAAGTCTTTGAGAGTTTTGTTTTGCAATAACTTGTTGTTAGATGAGATCTCTTCTCAGTAAAAAGTGGAAACTTTTGCTACATTTTTTACTGTTAGCTAATTATGTAATAGGCTTAAAGTAAAATTTATGTTTGGAGATTTGTTCAAACTCTAGGAAACCCGACCATTCTCTTCGCATCGAAAATTAAGTAATGGACATTTAATTTCGGAAGCCAACATTATATAAACAAGTAAGCACCTATTGCAACTTTTCAATGGGATTCCACGCAGATTTATAGGTGATTTTGCCTTGTCTTTTTTAGAAGCTCTGCTCGTATTTGCATTGCTTGCTACGTGCAAGTCCGTCTCTTCACTGCAAACCTAACGCAATGGGCTCATTCCGTATAAAATCTGAAAACTTGTTTCGTCTTTGAAGTTTATGTAGGCAATTTGCAGGGTTTGAGTATCAGCCTGATAGTCCATACTGGATGGAAGCGCAACGCACGAGAGTAGGCAGCGCGCCTTAGCAACAGGCAGACGACCCTCGTATGACTCCCCTCATTCTCCACCTCCAGCAATGTCCTCATCCAACCCTCGCCCCCTCCCTCTAAGTCTCACCTCCCCCCTGTTGCCACCCGCTGCATGACTCCATTGATCACCCACGGGGCAGCGGGCTCTAATGCTTCACCTTAATTCAGTGCCATGTTTGTTCAAATTCGCCAACTATGCTTCTGATAGCGATGTCCTGGATATGATTTCGGCTTTAATGTAGGTGCAGATATTGAAGTCTTGTATTGATTTTAATATCAGTAATGTGTTTCTGGAATATACAAGTGTTTGGGCTTCAGATTCTTATCGTAACTGAGGTCATGAGATATCGTGTGATGTGTTTATTGGAGGGAAACTAAAGTTTTTGACCGTCTAAACGACATTAACGTAATTTGTATTTGACTTGAGTTTTTTGAAGCTTCCGCCTATCCACGTTAGGCGACATAATCTGGTAAATGGTTAAGTTGTAAGTTCTGGTTTTTGATTCTCTGGGTTATCTGTAATTTTTCCTTTTTGATGGGTGAGTACTGACTACACAATGCTCTAATGTGAGTTATGTAGATTGTAGAAATATTCCGTCTCGTGATACACCGTGCCGGGTGTAACTTTGTTAGGAAAAATCAATCAAAATGTTGGCTAGAAATTATTCAAGTCATAATTTGCAGAAACGAAGCTACGATCAGAAAGATTTTATTTTGTTGGGTCATTCAAAATGTCACAGAACAGTAATTTTTGCTCAAAATGTTCTGTAAAAAGATATAGTGTGGATATCGCATTCAAATGCTTCCTGCTCTATAACTTACACTTCGTTATATGCGCTTAGGTGTGTTACTGTAAAGTGATATAGGCATGTTAAAGCTTCTCACAAATGTGGTACAGGACAAAATATGAAGAATTAGTGCTGGTGAGTGGTTGTACATTACCTTTGTTCCATCAACGTAGGCTCTACCTTGACTATGAACAGGCAAAGCTGGCATTTCTATGGTTAGTTGATGAAATTTTTCTTTGTTTCTGGAGTTCATTGGACTTTCGGGAAGCCAGCGCGAACATGACTTATAGCACAGAATCTGTGTGTTCTGATCAACGGAATTATGTTGCCGGATACACGATCACTTTCAAGACTTGACAACCGTTGAGACAAGTAGTCAACTGGTATGACTAGTCAAGTAGTATTACTAACAGTTGACATAAGTCGCAACTTCACTCTGAACGTTCCTATTTTTAAATTAAGTTGATGTTTTTTCTACTTCGTACTGCAATAGCCTCAAATTTACTGTAATTCACGTTTGTGTTTACAACTTTCGTTCTGTGATGTGAAATCCCTATTTGATGAACAACATCGTCTTCAGAAAGCTGCTGAAATGAAGTTACTAAATTTTCTCTGCTTTTTCTTCAAGTTTATTTCAGTTCAGCGTACATTTCAATATTTATCAAATGTTCAGAAATCTTTAATGCTTAATTTTGTTTCTTTATACTTTGTTCATATCAATACGACTGTGCCAAACGAAGAGATGTGAATTTATGCGAAATTGCAGCAATATTGTCGGTTCTGTGCTGCAGTGAAGCAGTGCTGCTCAAAACCGCTTCATTTTATTGCTCAGACGCGATGGCCTAAGTTGGCGGGCGTTGACCGGCACCGACACCGCCATTCGACTTCAAATGACCCTTCACGAGAAAAACTTTTGGCTTTTCTAGCAGAATGACTTTTCCTAGTTCAACATAAGAAACGTGCACTCGAAAAAACAAGAGTTTTCGAAACAAAATTCGCGGAAACCATACCTGTCACCCTGACCAGTTTGGTGTCACATGTGACATTCCCTTGTGTACTGAGAGGGATTGTCCATCATCATTTCTTTAGGACTTACAGACTGGTGAGGGATAGGTGAGACCTGGACTCCTCGTAACTAGGTATGACTGAAGGTATGACTTACAGACTGGTGAGGGATAGGTGAGACCTGGACTCCTGGTAACTAGGTATGGCTGAAGGTATGACTTACAGACTGGCGAGGGATAGGTGAGACCTGGACTCCTCGTAACTAGGTATGTGTATTGCTTTTTCGTTGGTGTCTTTTCACGACTGCGTCCCGCTGAAAGACCGCGAGCTAATTGCATGTTAAGTCACGTGAGACTTTATAATCTGGTGTGGGTTTAACTGTAGAGCACTGAACGTTGGTATAGTTTGCCCGAGGCTAGTGACGTCTATACTCATGTTCAGTGCTTCAGGGTTGAGTTACCTTCTTTATTTCCGCGCCCTGCTCGTCCTGAAAGTGGCCATTTATTTCCTGCTGTCTCCTCCTTCCTTCCTTGTTGGTGAAAAAGTTTCTTCGAAATAATTTTGACCAATATTAGTAGAATAGGAATTGGACGCATGTTTCAGGTTCGACACATCAGGTAATTTATTTTTTATTACTACGTTATTCATTTACTTTGTTTACTCGTAGTTGTCTTAGGTTTATTCAAATTCAACGATTTCATCTGCTCCAAAAATCTAGTACGATCTATTTAAAATTACTTCAGCTGATTTTACGCGTACATATATTCTTTGTTTACTCGTACGACAGGTTGAGTGTTAGGGAAATCATTGTCAAGTTTTCTTTTATTGCTTGATTTTCTCCGGGTGTTAATGCCTAAGGCTTCCCTTGTTTCTCAGCTTATGTGTGCTGCGTCGTAATCATGTTTATTATTTGATTTCAAGTTTTTCCCAAGAAAAGTAAAAACCTGATTTTGAGGACAAGCATACCAACTCGGGGAGCCATCCTACCTGTATATGAGTAAGACCCCGAAACGATGGGTATAATATTGCGGACACTGGATATAGTGTTACGGACAACAGGTGTAATATTGCGGACGCTGGGTACAATATTGCGGACATTGGGTATAATACTTCGGGAGCTGGGCATAGCACTTCTAAAACTGGGTATAATATCTTTAACGCTGGATATAATATCATTAACACTGGATATAATATCATTAACACTGGATATAATATCACTAACACTGGATATAATATCACTAACACCGGATATTATATCACTAACACCGGATATTATATCACTAATGCTGGATATAATTACTATCACTGGATATAATATCATTATCGCTGGATATAATATTATCGCTGGATTTAATATCATTATCACTGGATATAATACCACTAACGCTGGATACAATATCACTTATATATATCACTGACGCTGGATATAATATATTTCGAGGGCTGGGTATAAATTGAAAGCCACTTCAGTTTGATTTTTATTATGATTTGGCTGATTCGGCATACGAGTGGTGCCGCTCCCCCTCCCCCTCCACTCAATCGTAGTTGGTTCGGAGATGTTTAGAAAAACATAGGAAATCCCTCTCCTGTTCTTTCCCTTATGTCCTATTGAAACACTGTCTCATCGGAGCGAGTGGAAACTTCCAGGAGGTTACAAATTACTTTAGCTCACACTCCAGACTTTGTAAACCAACACTCCGAGAAGTGTTCACTTGCTATTTGAACAAGGCACGCCTTGCGCTCCCACTTTTACTAGCGAACACAAAGAAAAGAAAATTAAGTTAGAATTTTTTCCCCTCATTGCTTTCATCATAACGCAAGCCTGTTTCAATTTTGATTTCGCACAAATGCTGTAAAGTAGTTACGGAGGGAACTCCAGTTTCTCGGATGATGCAACTCAAGTTAGGTTTATTAGGTTGTGTGAATTATGTCGTCAGTTTCATAATAAACTCAATTTATACACTGGTCACGTATCTGGAGACGATTGGTAGTTTTAGGTATTGAGTTAGCCAAAAAGGCCATTTCGTTTTGTCGATGCTAACCTCTCAAAAACCAAATGAACTTTTTAACCAGGTCAATTCTCACGTGTTTTTACGTATCATAATTTTTCACGCACAGATAAGTCAACTATAGTTTTGCTGTTATGAGTAGGAATTTTTTGGGTTCATTATTGGTCACACTAGATACATGTATTATAAGCATTGTATTGGGGATACCACAGGCGCCGGATCACTATAAAATACTCCATTTTTCCGTTAGTAGCTTTTTTCTCTCACTCGACTATGTTATCGGTAGATAATGTACAGAATGGAAGTTCTGTATATGTTCAGGAAAAAATTCAGATTCTGATAGTACCACGGGTAAAACTTAAAAATATATTTTATTTCATAGATCCTTAATTTCATTATTTCTAAACCAAGGAATATCAACGGATACTATCTGGGCCTGATATCGGTAGATAAGATACAAAATGGAAGTTATATATATATATATATATATATATATATGTATATATGTATATATGTAGATATATTAATGAAAAATCTTCATTTAAAAGACAATGAATCGTCGTTAATCTCTGATGCATTCATATTTATAATAATTCAATTTAGTCAAATCCAATTAAACGTTTGACGCAATTATGGATCGAAAAATACATAATTTAGTCAATTTTAAACCGTGGAATTTCCACTGAAAATGTCTTTCTCATATTTGTCGCATTTGTACCACGAATACGACTATGAAAGCAACACGAGACGTAAAGACATCCGTAGGGAAATATACGTTAGTTATTGGACGGCTCTGAGTGTGCCAAGTGTTGGTTTAAATCTAGAATAGTATTACAGTAAGCCTTTTGAGATTATTGATTTCAGATGACTGCTCGCTCTGCGAGTCAAGTGGTCAACATTAAAACAACATCTAACTGCAACTTTGAATTATTAAGAGTGAGGTACTGTAAGTGCAATACAGAATTGATACTTAAAGAGCGATTGTTTTTATCGAGTTTATGTGAACCTTTCAAGCATCGAGTCAGCGTTTTTTGGAATTCAGAATCTGCAAATCGCCTACATTTATCTGACTTAAAATTATTATTTTCGTCATTCTAGTGCTCCCCGACAGCACAATACTCCTACATGTGAAGCATTTAAAGTGTTTGAAATTAATGGAAACTGTGTGCTTATTGAGTTACTGCAGCACTGATGACATCTGCGTCACTTGCACTGTGATATTTGCTGTAACTACGTTATGCAACACAAGGGATTATACGCAGTGTGTTTTAGCTAAACCAAGATTTTATGAAGTGGTTCTACATGTCAATGATGAGGCCAAAGTATTCAGTGCGCTAAGTACTTGTCAAAGACTGCCGGCGTCCGAACTGTGAACCTGAAATTACATGAAATTTTTCAACCCAAGCTACCTTGATAATAGTGCGCCCTTGTTTCAGTCTTGTTTCCACGGTAAGTGGGCAATTAATACTTTTAGAGCCTCGTATGATTACAGAAATGATGATTGTCGAAATTGTTGCTATCGAAACCGTTGTAATCTCAGACGGGAATAGTTTGAAGGGCCATCAAACCACAGTTAGAATCCAACATTGATTTAAAATCAAACTTCTGCCACCTTTGAACTTTTTCGTATTTTTCTTTATTCATATATAATCTGCAAAATGTAGTGAAGGAATCATCTTTGCTCTTATTGTTGTTGAAATTTCTTCGTTTTCAAAAATTAAGCTGTGGAAGTTTCCTTGCAGTCCGAGATCAGTTTTTTGATGAAGGTCTATTCTTCCTTAGATGTTTTCAGTTTTTCTCTTTATGTTACCAGAAAATAATTTTATTTATTTTATAATGTATATCCTTATTTATTAAGTGTCCCCAATAAATGTTCTCATTCTTTGAATGCCCATCTTACTTATACAGTATGGACCACAAAAAAGTAAACCCAACATTAAATGTTAATTACTTCACAGTGAATGAAGATATTTTAGGTCTGTTATTTGCATCAAGTACAGAGGAATGTTCCCCATAAAAATGTCAAGTTACATCAAATTGGTTCCACTTTTATCTCTCACCAATGAGATAAATAATAGCTGTAAAAATGTGATTTGCACATGAAGTATATTAAGATTAGGATTGATAGCCAACTTTTAAACTTTAGTAATTTTCAATGAGAATACTCAAGTTTCATTTGCACAGAAGAAATGGCACAGAATTGTCATCATTCTCCTTTCAAAGAATTGTTCGTAATGATTTACAATATTATCCTTACAGAGCTAAAGTTAAGCAACAACTTCTCGAAGGAGATTATCCTCGTCGCTCAAGATTTGCTCACTGGTTCGCTGAACGTCCAGAAATTTTGACTAAATGGTTAGTGGTGGGAGATGAATGCGCATTTCATATGAATGCAGTAAATAAGCAGATTTATAGGCATTATGCGCCAGAAAACCATCCTCGTGAAGAAAATACTTATGAAATCAACATGAGTAGAGAAAACGTGCCTCTTTGGTTGGGTTTGTGCGGCACCGGATCGGTAATTGGAGCATTTTTTTATGCTACTTTTTACTCGGGTAGTAATGACGTACAATTTCCCCTACTGCTTTCATGATGGTAGTTGTCTTACCCCGTGAGCTACATGCTCATATATCTTCGACATTGAGTTTTTACAATATTTTCCTGTCTTCTTCCTAGCCTTTTCTTTTGCCAAGAAACTTTTGAAGTGACTAATGTCGCATTCAGTTGGAAAACTTCAAATAATTTAACGAAAAGCTTTTAGTTATTCAGATTTATGAAAGTAAAACTTAGAAAAAATAGCTCAATAAAATGTGTACTATGTTGCAAATTTTGGGAAGAATATTGTCGTATACTAAGTTTACGAAAGCGCGCTGGATGATGTCAAATTGTTGCATGTCACCCACGTTTTCTTGGCTTGATGGAAGTGTGACCGTCGTTGGAGAACAGATACAGATTAGAACAGAAATTACTGAACAGGGCCCTCTGATAGGTAGATTTTACGTTTTTACTGTTAATTTATTTAGGCTTGTACTGAGAGGGAAAAATCGGCTTTTTTCACTGTGTTGAACTTTCATTTCTACATTCGCAAGGTTTGGAGAGAAGCTTCGATAGAAACTTGTATATCTGCCTGTATTGTTTCTGTTATCTCTTTAGAAATAAAGGCAAGCGCTCTGAAAATGATGCAATGCACATATTACCGACCCTAGTCTCAAAGCCACTTTAAATGATTGATGTGCGTCAACCTAAAAAATTCCATAATATTCGTGAATAAATAAACAATAATATATACGTATATATTGTATTCTTCTGGTATTTTGCCGTCCCTTAAAACTCGGATTTATGTGTTGAATAAATTAGATAGGTTTTTATGGTTAAATTTTTTCACTCAATTGAACCCATCAAACAGTTGCCGTCGTTATTTTACGATGACAATTTCTGCAGCACATTATTGCACAGAATGTTCTTATCAAACTTTAAATAGAAATCCATCGCGTCTCGAGTAACACCGCCAGTTTATGGAAATAAAATATCAGGTACTAGACAGTTAACGTGCAAATTCCTTGATTTTGATTCCAGTAATTTATATTTGTTCTAAAAATGAATGTATTAAAGACTTACGACGAATTATCGTTTTAAATGTATGTTTTTTATATATATAGATGTATACGGATCTTCCATTCTGTATCTTATCTACCGATAGCATGGCACTGATAGTACCCGTTGAAATGACTTTGTTTAAAAGTGCTAAAATTGAGGATCTATAAAACAAAATACATATTTTAGTTTTACCCGTGGTACTATCATAATCGGACTATTTTTCACCAATATATACAGAGCTTCCATTCTGTACCGTATTTACCGATCACATGACCGTGTAAGAGAAGAAAGCTAATAACGGAAAATATTGAGTATTTATAGTGATCCGGCGCCTTTGGTATCCACAATACAATGCTTGTAATACATGCATACCCATTCCGATTTCAGTTCGATAATTTTTCTCAAGCAATAGATAGGAAGTAATGGGACGGACACACACAAATACAAAGATAGAGAGAGAGAGATGGAGATACATTGTCGATTACATATGAAGATAATTTATCCCACTATATAAGAATAAGCATTTTATTGCTTGCTTGGTGGGTTGGTCCGTCTCTCTGTCACAAATTTAATAATTTAGATAGGAAGAAATTCGGTAGAGTATACATGTTTTGTAAGCATTGTATTTTGGATACCATGGCACACCCTTCTATGTAGAAACTCCTTTGCAAAGCTAGCGCCCACTGTTAAATCAAACGAAAAGTTCAGTGAAAAACACGTGAATTTTTTACGTGGGGCTCTACTAGTCTCGTAGTAATATCTCCGTAACTTCCGTAATATTATTTCACTATCGTGATTGATCCGTTGATGCCGTGATACGATTGTCTGCGCGCACAGGTTTCCCCTGTTAATATTACACTGCGTGCAGATATGGTGTGAGTCGGGCTTTATTTCAAGACCGCGATGGTATCATGGGTACGTCAGACTTCATCAAAGGAACATCCGCCAAAATTGTGTCCAATTATTGCCTCATTACAGGCCACTATCTGTTGATGTTATTTCATTAGCAGGACTCGGGTTTTCTGAGTTGCAACTCCTTATCTCTTTTGTTCGGACGGACATTGCATAAATTTCGCCACGTTCGCACGCTATGCTTTCTTTCGTGTTCGTGCATTATCTCCTGCTGTCCCTATTCTTTCTGTGGCAGTACTTGTTTGTCAATTGTTACTTCAGATTAAGGTATCTCGACTTAGTATACTTCTTTATTGTAGAATTACTCGCTGCGTTTTAAATTATTTTCCCACGTATTTATATACGGCGGCCCAAAAGTTAGCCTGTATCATGATTATGAAAAACTTCCAGTATTCTTTTTTCAATCACAATTTACTAGAACTTCGTGTCTACTTATATAGTAGACAGTGTATATCTCTATCTGTATGTGCCCGTCTCATTACTTCCTATCTATTACCGAAAAAAAATTATTTAACTGAAATCAGAACAGGTATCACTAAAAAAATACTCCATTTTTCCATTATTAGCTTTTTTCTTTTACACGGCCATTTCATCGATAGATAAGATATAGAATAGAAGTGCTGTATATATTCATGAAAATATTCAAATACTGATAGTACCACGAGTAAAACTGAAAATTGTATTTTATTTCATAGGTCCTTAATTTTATCACTTTTAAACCAAGGAATTTCAACGGGTACCATCTGGGTCATGTTAACGGTAGGTAAGATACGGAATGGAAATTCGGTATACAGTACCGTCTATAATTAAGGAACAAGTAATTAAACTTCCAAATCTCAAAAACTAGAGAATAATTTTACTTAAAATTTTAACTAAATGTAGACATAACGTAACTGAACTATTTTGCAAATTTTTGCATCACCAGCTTGGTCGACTGATATCACCAGCTTGGTCGACTGGTGAGCGAATCTGCTTTCGAGCGGGAAGACCCGGGTTCGAATCCCGCTGCCGACATGGTTGACGCGGCTAGAAATACGGCATGGGACTTGGGTAAACAACCGAATAATTATCGAAGTAATTATCCGACCCAAGAATGGGCCAGAAGGTTCGTTCCTATAGCCTCATTCTATTATATTCTATTCTATTCTTGAAATAGTACAATAAATTATTGAGAGTTTTATTAATTGTAGGTGCCTAAAATTGAGGAACATAATAACGTGTATAACTAAGAATGATCACAAAACAGAACACAACGTTTTTTTTAATATTTGGTGCTGCGACCTTTGTTCTCAATCACTGCAGTGTATCTACGCCCGCAGGATTTCAGCAAATATTGACCTTTGTCAACTGTAATCTTGGCCCATTCCTCTTGTAATTTCAGTCACAAATCTTCAACGTTTGCTGGATTTCTAGCCGTAACATTTTGTCCTAGAGTCTTCCATAGGTTTTTTATTGAATCCATGTATGGACTCTGAGCAGGCCAGTTCATAACCTGTACTCCTTGATCATTTAGATAATTCATAACTACCTTTGCCTTGTGGCTGGGAACATTATCCTGCATAAAAATAGGCTGTTCAATTCCAGAATTCTGTAACACTGGCACATGTTGTTCTAATACATTCTTGTGCATAGCGTCATTAACTTATGTGTTTAACACGTTGACTCAGATTGCCTGACTGGTGTAAATCTTCACTTTGTACGCATAGTCACTAGAAGGATCTGAAAAAATTACATAACCTAACCTAAGTGGTACACATACGTACCACTTCGGAGTCAACTTGTTAAACGTACGAGGGGTGATGTGCCCTGGCCTGATATCATACCGAATAACATCACGCTGCCTCCACCGAACTTCAGAGTTTTCTTTATACAGTTTGAATTTAAACTTTCACCAATTCTTCTTCTCACAAGCTGTTTACCATCAGTGCCAATTACATTAAATTTAGATTCATACCTGAAAAATAATTTTTGCCAATCGCCTTCTGACCAAATGACATGCTTCTTTGCAAATGCCAATCTTGCTCTGTTTTTTACTTATCAATGTTTTTTTTTCAAGGAGATCTTCCATAAAGACCTATTTCATTGAATCGTCTGGACACAGTTTGTCGTGAAACATTTGTGTCACCTTCAATTTGGTGAAATTTTACCCGCAGTCAGAAAACGGTCTTATAGTGCTAGGTGTTGCATACCTCTGTTCTCTCTTGGTGTAGTTTTCCTTACCTACCCGGCTTTTTTGTATTAGTTAGCCTACCAGTTTCATTATTCAGGTTCAGAATTCAACTCACAATACTTTTAGAACGCTTCACCAGTTTACCAATTTATTCAATTGTCTGATTTTCCTTGCGTAATTTAACACTTTTTGATTTAACAGCTGCATCAACTTTCATTCGTTTGGCCATGGTCACAATTGCTGCAGTGATGTTTAGTGATGTTTATCTTCTTTATCTCTGTCTTTACTTATAAAAAACTGCTCTTTTTGCAATTTTAACGCATCGTTTGTTATTATGTTCCTTAATTTTGGACACCTAATATTAATGAAATCATCAATAACTTTTATTGTATTATTTCAAGTAACCTGAAAATTTACAAGATAGTTGTTACGGTATGTCTACATTCAGGTAACATTTCAGAAGAATTGATTCACTAGTTTTTAAGATTTGGAAGTTTAATTACTTGTTCCTTAATTATGGTCGGCATTGTATGTTAATGATAAGTATTCATTTCAAACATAATAATTTGTCGTAAATCATTAGAGCATTCATCTTTATAAGAATTTCAAATTAGTCGAATCTAAATCGTGGATCTTCCACGAGAATTGTCTAGTGTTTTATAGTTTTTTGCGTTGTAAATGTTTGAATATGGTAAAGCGACTTTAGGGTCACTTTATATTTGCTGGAAATTTTTTGTATTTATGGTACAGACTGATTTTTGGGGTACTTTATTTTACTGTTTTATTGCTTCTTAACTATCTTGCACTAGTTTGGGCGCTACCATCATTTCTTGATTGAAATTTTTGTGTTCTGAAGCTACCGTTTCTGTCCACGTTTGCTCCCAACGTGTGCGTGAACCAACAAGACTTCAGTCCTGGGCGTAACTATCACCTACTGATGTGTTAATTTTCGACTGTCTATCGTTTGCATTCGTACGACGATGAATTTCGTAAATATAACGTGTACAGACGGTACACTGCACCCTGCCACGTGTACAGACGGTACACTGCACCCTGCCACGTGTACAGACGGTACACTGCACCCTGCCACGTGTACAGACGGTACACTGCACCCTGCCACGTGGACAGACGGTACACTGCACCCTGCCACGTGGACAGACGGTACACTGCACCCTGCCACGTGGGCAGACGGTACACTGCACCCTGCCACGTGGACAGACGGTACACTGCACTCTGCCTCGTTTACAGACGGTACACTGCACTCTGCCACGTGTACAGACGGTACACTGCACTCTGCCACGTGTACAGACGGTACACTGCACTCTGCCACGTGTACAGACGGTACACTGCACCCTGCCACGTGTACAGACGGTACACTACACGGTGCCGTTTGACCAACAGGTTCAGCTGAAAATATAATCAAAGAAATATAACTTTGAAGTCCTGTGCAATTCTATCATCCAAGAAATTACGGAAAAATCGTAAATAGCCAAGTTTAGAACAGCCCAATAATTTTCTTCTATTTTAATTTTCTTTGACCCATTTTGTCTTCAAATGGAAAGAACTCGAGAGGAACGTGTTTCTTTTGCGCTGCTGACGGGACAGGAGCCATTGATGTATGGCGATATTGTCTACCACGCAATACGAGGTATTTTGAAGATACACGCTACTACGAGTAAATCAACACTAGGCAGAACCATGAACTCCAGCCCTGCCATCCCTACTTAATCGACGCCATCTCGGATGCTTCAGTGAATGTCCGTACGTAGCGTGCCAGCTCCTGTTTCATTGAAGCTTGTAATTTCTGTCTGAGCGCACACACATTTGTCAGAAATGTGAACGGAGAATAAAAAATTAATATTGGTCGAGGATGAATGAACTACCAACGTTCTAAAGGAATCGGAAGCAAAGAATGTTTTAAAAAAAATTATTGGAAATGCGGTACTTCGTAAGCCACTTGGCACACGTACGTGCATGAAACATGCAGACTTGATCGTTAACCTTGAAATGTTCCGATTTTATACTGTATGTAGTGTTATAGAAATGGAATACTGAATTATTGTGACTGTCTATTGATCTTTACCAATATTACTAAGAAAAGGCTCTTCTCAGTCTCCAGAATCATCCAGCGAGCAAAAATACTCCATTCCCGGAAGTCCAGTCCATTTTATTTAAAAGGGAACACGTAAAGTACTTGCAGTCATTAATATATTAATCACATTTGATTCACCCCGACAACCATTACGGCTGTTTTTTTGAGATTGATCTACCTCTCTCTGGTGAGATCGGTCTACCTCTCTCTGGTGAGATCGGTCTACCTCTCTCTGGTGAGATCGGTCTACCTCTCTCTGGTGAGATCGGTCTACCTCTCTCTGGTGAGATCGGTCTACCTCTCTCTGGTGAGATCGGTCTACCTCTCTCTGGTGAGATCGGTCTACCTCTCTCTGGTGAGATTGGTCTACCTCTCTCTGGTGAGATCGGTCTACCTCTCTCTGGTTATGCGAGATGACGAGCCTAACGTGGGACCAAAAACTCGCTTGGTCTTTCAGAGAACTAATTAGGCAAATCGTCCCTCATAAATTATCTTAATGAAATAACGTGCCTGGTGTGCCCCACTTTCTGCAGTCACCATAGTTCTTTAGAATTTTACTCCATTGACAATATCTTAAGTTACAATTACGGTCTTTGAGTAGTGAGATCGCTGGTTTTGTCTCTGAAATAGTGAATAAATATTGCGGCATTATGACCTGACTCATGTGTAGGTTTAAATTAAATAAAATATAGTACAAATAATGTTTTATTTTCAAAATTGACTCATAACGTCAACTGGTTTAATTTTTTTGTAAAGTCATTGTTACGAAATATGAGTCATTATGACTCGTATAAAGCGTACTCATGCAAAATGTCACTTGGTTATGGTTTGCGACCAGTGTTTGGATAAGATACTTGAAACTCGTGTGGGAACCCGGGGCACAACGGAGTACTGGGGCTGAATAAAGTTCGACGGTTTCATTGTCAAGGAGCTGTCAGTGAGTGGCAATAAGTAGAACTTGTTACTGTTCAAATACCACAGCCATGTTAGTCTAGTTTTCTTGAGCGTTGATATGTGAGGTGTCTGTTGTGTGACTTAATGCTATTTAATAGTAAATTTTGAGGATTTTCTAACTAAGGTAAGGTATACATATTATACTTGTTTATATAACAATTTATTATAGTTAGTACAGACTTGAAGTACGTTTCATTGTCTTCAGTTTAGTGTAGTGAAACGTTTGCTTGAGTATCTTTCTCGACTGACCTTACCTCTTTAACCTAAACCTTTCTCATTCTACCCGCAATGTTTTCAACAAAGAGATCGTTTTTAAATAATTTGTTTTTTTTAATAAAAAAGCTAGGTATTCATGGTCTATCTGTGTTGATGCAATTGAACAATGCTGTTAAGGCGATTATGTCTGACCAACCTGAAAGCTATATTTAAAGGCTTCGACCCAATTTGAGTTTTTCATGATACAGCACGATAATACCTTAAACTTAAAGACACGTTAAAAAAATAAGAGAAAACCCTGATTGTAATATTGATGAAAAGGCTGAAGATTTTAACCTCTTTTTACGGAAGTGCAAGAACTTGAGCTCGTTAACCACTTAAGAACTATGGAGGATAAGTTATTCGGTCTAACAATGAAATACCATCATAGTTTAGCTCATAAGTTGGCTGTAAGAAATGGCATTGACCATAGATTTCAAAATGGAATTGCAAGCCAAGATTGGGTCAATCAATTCCTCAAGAGACATCCTACTTGATCTGTTTGCAAACCCAAAACAACATCTAGTGCAGAGTCATGACCTGTAATAAAGTAGTTGTAGATATTTTTTGTTGCTATCGAATTTAATCGACAAGTACAAACTAACAACTACTCACACATTCAATTTGGATGAAACGATCGTTTCATTGAACTCTAAAAAACAATCAAAGATCATAGCTTGCAAGGGGAAATGTCAAATCGGATCATTAACATCTGCAAAAAGCGTCGAAACTGTAACCTGCATTATTTGTGTGTCGGCAAACGGAATTGACATGCCCCCGATGCTCATTTGTCTCTTAAAAAGAAACAAAGATATTGTTAGGATTGCCACCAAGAGGTTGGGTGGAGGTGTACTGTATTGAATGGATAACTGCTTAGCCATTTTTTGTATGCTTTCCGCAATTTGTGGAATTTTATGTTTAAAAAAAAACTTCCCAGTTCTTCTTATATTAGATGGCCACTTGACACATACCAATAACCTTGAGATCATAGAAAGAGCAAGGATAAGACTATTTAAGAAAGAGAACAAAATTAAGGATAAAAAGAACGAAGGAAAGTACGTGAAGATCAATGGAAAAAAGGAGCTCAAGAGTGAGCCTAAAACTAAGAAGTAATTTTGAGAATTCTTCTGACTGTGAGTGCTAGTATTACTGTGAATTTTGCTCAAAGTTACATGAAGGTCGAGTCGCTTGTTCCACATGAAAAAATGGGAGCACAATTCCTGTGCGGGAATAGGTCACGAAGATATTGAGGCTATTCTAGTGGGGGAATTTTATGAATAGGCTCAAAAAACGGACCCGAAAACTGTAGTGAAACCGTCATAGTCGCTTAAAACTAAATGAATATACAGCACGGTTATTTTTCATACATTTCTACTAGTTTTATGTTTCGATAATTACTTGTCCTTGCCTCATTCTGCCCCATGAGCGGAGCAGAACAAAGCAAATGACATAATTTTCCGTTTTTATAAACAAAAATATTGTTCTTTTGGTGATTCTTAAATGTTAAATGATGTGTTCATAGAAAAATTTTCGGATGTCTTAACCTTTTTGAATTTTGGGGCCATATTTTCAACTTGGTATTTCGTGTTGCCCCTGGTGTCCCTATATAATAAATAGGATACGAGTATTCTCGTATATCAGTCACACCATTGCATTTATTTTCTATAGCCATTTGTCAACCAGTCCTATCAATTCAACCCGAATAATAGAGCTAATAAAATGAAGGGTGACTAAACCTCTCAAAAGATAACCTCTCGAATAAGGTAAACATATCGGTCCGCATCTCCTTCCTTTTACCAGGTTTACCTGTTGTGAAGAATGTTTCGATTGAACGGCTGGTCTTCTTGAAATATTATTTTCAAATGATGCGAAACTTTATTTTTATACCTAGACCATGACTGTTTTTAGATACAACCGTTGGCTGAAGAATGATGTATTAAACATTTTTGAACCATAATAGTGTAAATTTATTACGTATAAAAGTAGACCAACAAACGAAGCTTGAAACGTCTGAAAGGTTATTCTTTCTGCATCTAGTCGGAATTTTTATTAAGGTCACCCGTGCTTTAATTCTGTGTCAGTCAGAAGAAGGCTGCACCTTCTTTGATATGGATGCACACCCGTAACTTCTTAGTCTTAATGTACCATCACGTTTATTATGTGTGCAGCCATTCATGATAAGCTTTCCGACTGGCTCAATAGCGTAGGCTTTTCATTAGTTCAAGTTGGCTGCCTCGTTCTGTTTGTCAATGCTTGATTTTATCCACGGAAATGCTTGCTGTAATGTGCGGAAAAGTAATAATAACCCAGAGATATAATAAAACCTGTTTGAGAAGTTTCTATGGAAGTTGAGGTAATGAGTTTGGTGAAAAACTTTGAGGTAAATGGTAATGTAAGTATAAGGCTGAAATCAGTTGATCAAATGGGATATCAAATGGATATATGAACAACGAAAGCTAAAATTTAACACTGGCTGTATACTGATTGTGTAACAGTGTACTCGTCTCGGTGCACAATGGTGTACGCTTATAATCCATTTTACCATGATCACAGAGGTGTGTGTACATTGTTCATTAAAATATATCAATGAACTTAAGCAAAACCGTCATGTACAGTTAATGAATGTATTGTACATGTTCGATTGTCTGTGTTTTGTCTTCCTTCATTCGAAGGGAGTTTCAAAATCTACCGTCACAAGTTAACAATTACACTGCAGTGAAGATCTTTCGTAATTGAAGGGTGGACAGCACTAGTGGACTACTTGCATTTTTTCCCACGGGAAAAAATGCAAGTAGTCCACTAGTGCTGTCCACCCTTCATATAGTAAACTACTGGATGGTAATCGCCTCTGTCAGCGCTGTGTTAGCGACAGCACGGGAGTGGACTACTTGCATTTTTTCCCGTGGAAAATATATTATATTTACCACGGGAAAAAATGCAAGTAGTCCACTAGTGCTGTCCACCCTTCAATTCTGATTTAGAACTAGGACAATAAATTTACTTTGCATCACAACTCGAATGTTCCATGAATCATCAATTGAAGTGTGCATTGGCAAAAGAAGAATTTTTTCTTGGTTCGTTTTTACTTTAACTAAAAGTTTTTTTTCCACGTGACAACGTATTTTCCGTCCTAAAACTTTCCAAGACTAAATGTCTAAGAAAATAAGCCTGTACCTCGTATATTTTAATGAAGCATTGTAGTCTAAAATCTAGTCCTTGAATTCCGCAGGTCCTGAATCGATCAGGAAAAATTTTCAAATGTTATTACGGATAGTGTTGACAGAAGTTCTAGGTTCAATTGGCTTCGAGCTCCAAGTTTTGTTCACGAAGTTTATAATATTTACCCGTAGGATCGTAAGAGTTCGAATAACTCTTCATTGAAGGCAAGTAATTGCAGTGTGAAACTCAGCCGTGTGTTGTAAATAGATCTGATTTATTGCAAAAATACTGCGTCCAAACATTTTCTGATTTCTCCTTGACTACTGATTTTAATTTCTCCTAAGTATTTTCTCATATTCGCTTGAAATTATCTCTCTTCATTCTGATTACTTTATACAAAATTCGTGGCCAAATTACGCCTACTGCGCGTGTGGGCCTCATAGAAGTGATGCCCTTCAGGAGACACCTTTGCGGCTGTAAAGGTCGCGCAAATTATTTTCTACCAAGAACGAGACACGCGCTTTGATCCCACATGCCACCTAATCTGGGACGCTGGTACGAGGTGTGAATAGCTCTTTTGCAGGGCCTTCCATCGCGTGATGACTTGATCCTCGCCCCCTGGAAATGGCCTGCATCTTCTACCTAAGTAAACCTTTATTCAGCCGTCAGTTATTTTCCAGGGTTTTGGTTTGTTCTTGCAGGATAATTATTATTCGTTGTTTTGGAAGAAGTGAAATATGAATATTACTAGACAGTTTCCGTGGAAATTCCACGATTTAGATTCGGCTAATTTGAAATTATTATAAAGATGAACGTTTTAAAGATTTAGGACGAATTATTGTATTTTGAATGAATAATTTTTATTAATATATACAGAACTACCAATCTGTATCTTATCTAGTGATAACATGTCCCAGATAGTACCCGTTGAAATTTCTTGGTTTAAAAGTGATAAAATTAAGGATCTACGAAACAAAATGCATTTTTCAGTTTTACTCGTGGTACCATCAGAATCAGGATATTTTTATTGAATATATACAGAACTTTCATTTTGTATCTTACCTAACGATAACATGACCGTGTAAGAGAAGAAAGTTATTAACGGAACAAATGGCGGGTTTTATAGTGACCGGTGCCTTTGGGATCCACAATACAATGCTTGTAATACATGCATACCCGTTCTTATTTCAGTTCAATAATTTTTCTTCAGTAATTGATAGGAAGTAATGGGACGGACACACACAGATACAGAGATGGAGATACATGGTCGATTATATATGTAGATAGTGTATGCTACTCGTAGTGCATAAAAAGACGCCAGTAAGTAAAATTAAAGAATTTTAAGCTTCATGGTGGGAGTACATGTTTTTGCTTCTGGATCTAGAACATTACAATTTATTTCTGTTTCACACTTCTTGAAGAAGGATCGTGTTTGCTCCTATAAAAAGTGATTACAATTTTTATACGTGGCCCATATATACAGCGTTGTGCTACTAAAACTTTTAATTTTTAAAACAGTTTTTTTACAAAAACCGGTTGGCTTTAGTTGAGAATTTAAGTTTGACTTTGCAGAAACACGTCACTTAGTTTGTGTGAAGATGTTTTTAGTGTTCAAT
Source organism: Trinorchestia longiramus (assembly GCA_006783055.1). Lineage (NCBI taxonomy): Eukaryota > Metazoa > Arthropoda > Malacostraca > Amphipoda > Talitridae > Trinorchestia > Trinorchestia longiramus. The sequence goes on along the minus strand of VCRD01000706.1, from coordinate 187,095 downwards.
TTTATTATACCTCTCTTTGTGTCGGCGTGCTAGGTATGCTAAATTAAGACCTTTTGTATGTCAGTCGTTTGAGTTTGAATTGAGCTCAAGGAGACATTGTAATATTATTTGACAAGAAAAGATATATGACCTTCTGAGAGTAGGAGCACGAAATGTGCAAAAAAAACGGTTTTTGTATTTCATATATACTGCGACTTACTTGTGTTGTAAAAGTTGAAGAACACGTGCAATTGTATGGATGTTTCAATGAACACTAAGCTGCCAAAAAATTATTAAACCGTGTCTGATTAAAAATGGACCAAAAAAATGGCTCTGACCTTCACGTATTTTGATGCCTAGAAAACACACTGAAAAATATACACCATAAATATCTCTGTCCTCTTTTGATTTAATTTGAGTACACAGGATATGATAACAAGGCCTGCATCGATGTTTAACTCTGCGTGCTTTCAATGACTAGTTCAGTAGTGGAAAATAGTGTCAAATTATCTCTGATTGAATGCTTAGCAGTTTATATTTACTTCCACATGGAAAAAGCCGGAATTATGAGTGAGCGAAAACGCTTGACTCGAATGTAAAACTAGGCTATGATAGCCGACTTCCAAAATTTAATACGAAGGAATCTCTGCCCGCAGTAAAAAAATACGAAACTCGTTCAATTGCAAATGAGTTTTACGTTGTTAGTTTACTATGCTAATAGATTTTAGTTACAATGGTGAGCGATTTTCTGTCGCAAATTCACATAAAATATGCCGTACTAGACCAAAGAATCATCTGAACAATGCAATGTTATGTGGAATCCATTCATTTGTTCCTGCCAATCAGAATCCACGAAATGTTTCAATTTGACATCAAAACATTATATCGAGTGGAACTTTCAGTAGCTGACGTACCGTGAGCCTTGGTGGGTTGAATCTTTGATGAATCTTTTTACTGCCGCGTATCAAAAAGAACGAATAAACATATATGCTGGGCTAGGCGCAGGGTGGCTTCGTTCTGCAATCCAATTTGCAACTTAAGGAGATCTAGTCGAGGTTGGATGGAACAAATATGACTCGTTTGCACAAAATGGATCCACGTGACATGTGTGGATTACTATGCTTTTCTTTCATTTTTCATGCGATCGCCTACTCAGGTTTCAAATGGAATTTAGAAGATTTACGGAGCGTAACTCCATGCAAAACAAGGGGCTCTGTGAAGAATTTCTTTTAATTTCTTTGAGTGTTAACATACCAGTCTCATGCCCACTAATATGCCAAGTACTGACCTGCAGGTCCGCCTATGCCATGCTTACCTGAGGTTTACATCCCTAGGCTTGCGTGACCTCGTTTGTTCTTCAATCTCATGACTGATGAATAAACCCCGAGTTCAAACCTTCTATCAGCGACACTGTCGACTAAAAACTCTACCTGCCGCGTGTTCTTTTGTTCCAATTGTTTTTTATTGCTAGTTTCCGAGCGAAATTCATTTCGACTGAGCCTAATTTAAGACTTGCGTCTGCAGAGCTCATTGCGTTCTTTCTTATACTTTCTGGGCCGAGTTCTCTTGAGTGGTGGACTCGTGCCTAATTTTTCTGCTCTGCAAAAGGACTCGCCTTAGGGGTGACTTTATGTTGATCGAGCTCGATTTTTCCTTCATTTTGTAACGGGATGAAAGTTTTCTTTGGAATCGAAATTGCGAATGCAGTTGTGCAATTAATAATTTAAGTACAGAATTCCAAATCGGAGCTTTTTCTATCGTATGCCGTGTAATTTGCATTGATGTTCTGAAAATAACTTTGTTCCGATCTAGCTGGTTAACAATTCGTGCGCTCGTTTTGTATTTTTGGTTTTGCAATAAAACAATCCCTTCGTCATCTCAATAATCCTTCACATTAAGTATTTCTCAATTTACTTAGTTTTTATACCTTATGAGCGTCAGCTTAGTATAAATGAAAAAAGGTACGCATTGCGCTTGTACACGTGTTTGTCCAACGATGCTTTAGGTTGAAGTACTTCACAGTAACTTGGTACACTTTCACCTAGTGAATTCATATGCGAATTTAGCTTGAAGATGAAAGTAATTCCACTGGAATTTAGAGTTTTGTCTGGCAACTGTGTAGATCAAGGATCACTGATACATGTACCCAGAATTCATCATAATTCCTCATGGCTTATCAATGCCGCATTAAATTTAGCCCACACATATAGTTCACCGTCTCACTTACTGAATAAATTAATTCCAGGTCTAGTTTCTCCAAAGCCAACTGCAAAATCAATATGTGCTGTCATTGTCGGGCTTCTTGATAGTGCGTGTTATTCTAAAGACCATGCACCGAGCACCTGATGGGCTTTGTCTTGCTGAATTAAGTGGCCTGCAAGTCATGATTTAGCTAATGCATCAGGTCATCTTTCGTCTTGAAGGTGGGCATTTCCTCCAAGCGTATGGTGGTGTTGATAAGCGCTAGCCATTTTATAGAGGCATGCAATCATTCTAGTGCTCCTATGTTCTCAGTATTATTTCGTGATAGTAAAACAGGAACAAGCCCATTGCTGCTATGTTCAATAGGTTACTGCTAGATATATGAATTATAAATGTGTACGAGCTAAAATAGAACTCTATATAAATTTTATTAACGCGTGAGGTTGATGTGAATCATGGTGATGTGACTACTCGTGTAATAACATTGATCTATTAATAACTGAGCGTTAGCCATTTGTGAGTGAAAAATTGCTCATTTTTACTATTAATAACTGAGCATATATTCATTGTCACCAAGACATCGGAGTGTTTTATGTGCAATATAATCAGGGGTGTTTTAGCGCTTGTGGCTGTTGAAGCTGCCTTCTGTCGCCGCTGCTGATGCTTATCTGGTGGAGTTGTCTTGTCTGCGTGTCTTGTGTGCGGGGATGGCGCTATGGCCACCTGTGTTGTTGATGTGACACGAGTAACAACGCACAGTAGTGAATACAGTTTGTCTGTCTTCCCTTGATGTTTTCCGTTACTAGCGTGGTGTAACTTGATGTTTGGTTATTAGTGTGGCGTAACTTGGCGTGTTTGGTTACTAGCGGGACGTAACTTGATGTCATTGGTTAATAGCGTGGTATAAATTGATGTTTGATCCTTAGCTTGGCGTTGCTTGATGTCATTGTTTACTAGCGTGGCGTTGCTTGATGTTGTTGGTAACTAGCGTGGTGTTGCTTGATGTTATTGGTAAGTAGCGTGGTGTTCCTTGATCTTACTGATTACTAGCGTGACGTTTCAAGGGACCCAAAACCGTTGAAACTTTTTATAAGAAAGTTTAATTACTTTATTAGTTTCTGATCATTCAACAGATTCATGAAGCATACCAAAGATGATTGCAAACTAAATTTACGTCTGGAGCTCTGACATTATTTCTCAAATGGCGTTGCCAAGGTTTATAAGTATAATGAATGAAAAATCCTCCTACATTGTTAACGCTCCCACAGTATTGGTGTGTCATAAGTAACGTACCCCTGCAGATGCGGGATTGTGAGTAGCACTGCTACGCTAGCAACACTGGTATCCTGAAAACATTTTTACTGCAATAATTAGCTAGTTCCCGTGAAAATTCTACAGTTTAGATTTGGATAATTTGAAATCATTATATAAACGAATGTATTACAGGTTTACGATGAATTATTGTGTTTTCAATAATATTTTTCATGAATGAGAAATACAGAACTTCCATTCTGTATTTTATCTAGCGTAATAGATAAGATTTGAAGCAGAAATGGGACTGACACACACAGATATAGAGAGAGAAAGATGGAGATATATTGTGGGTTACATAAATTTATTGCTTTTAAAGGTACCGTTCTTATGGTTCACCCCGTAGAATGCATTTGAATTCCGAGTGAAACTCAAGTACGTGTTGGTCATCACTGCTTTGTCTGAACTAAGGTAAGCGATTGTGCTCTTGTTTATTCGTCCCTTGTTTCGTTGAATTTGTGACCTGGTCTACAGAACATAAGCCAACTATTGTACCAAGTTCAGCTGTCGTATTCGTCGAAAATTTTATTTAATAACAAACAGGTCATAACTCTATGGGCCGTTCTAGTTGCGTCCACATTTTAATGTCCTGCAAGTTATGGTTGCCCAACTTCATCCCCTATTAGGCAAATTTTACCCTTCCCTGCCTCGCTAGTTTCCAATAATGTTCATCGTTCCATGGTCATAAATCGTGGCCAATTATCAAAATTGAATAAGTGGGGAGACACTACAAAGCCTCGTGCAATTCTTGGATGAAAAGTGCGTGTGTTCTTTCTTGAATGTTGTGACCATCAATTAACCAAGAATTGTGAATAATTTGACTGCAGCTAAAGGAGGTCGCAGGCTGTGTTGTTGTACGGCAGACATATTCTTTTCAGCCCTCAGAAAGCCAGAATCTACAGCGTGCGCTGCATGAAAAAAGTGAAATTGGGTAGTTGGTAAAATCGTTGAAAACAGAAAACAGTTAGTAACTGAAAAAAATTGATGTTAGCAGAAGCATCGTCGTAGCAGAATCAAACCCAAGGATTCTGGCGCATGATAACGATGATATTCAAGAATTGAAGAAAAAATTAACAAAAAAATATGTATTAGGTAATTTTTCGAGTTTATTGACAAAATATAATTCGGTAAAGTACAAAATGTAGATTCAAAATGTCATGTTTTTAGGGGTAGCACTCTGTGCTCTGGATTTCTATAATCTGTTTTGGAAACAATAATTTCGCTGGAACATGTGCTTGTGTACGTAGCTCTCGCTTGAAGCATGAGGCTAGAAGGAATCTACAGGGAGTCCGGTTACGAACGAGTTCCGTTCTTACGGACGTTCGTAAGCCCCGTTTGATATGTAAGCGGAACTTAGGCCTATACGTCACGGAAACATGCACTTACATAGACAAATTATACTAACTAATGAAAAGAACATCTACACAAATATAATATAAACAAAATATAAATAAATTAAAGTTCAAACATGTATGAAAAAGGAGATCCAATCCAAAATGACGTATTGAGTGAGCTTTTTCCTTTATGCGCAACCGTTACCTGTGTTTAGCCGCGCGAGCAAAACAACTTGGTAGGACCACGCTCGGTTCCCAAACTACGAACAGATCACCGTAGAGCAGAACAACAATAATAGGATATATAGGCGCTTGTTCGTAACGGCAAGTTGCCGTAAGTCGAAATGCCGTAAACCGGGGACTCCCTGTACATATACTTACGTCTTAACGGGCTTGTGTACGTTGCTTTTACATGGAGCATGAGGTTGGAAGGAATTTATATGTATATAGTTATTAGGTCCTTGGCAGCGCAAATGTCCTTTAGGAGTGGAAGGTCGCGTGAGTTCCACCCACGCGACAGGGACAACGAACTGTCCTCGTTATTAATGATTTTAAGCATGAAAGTACCAAAGCCATAACTTTCCGAGATGATTTAATGTGTAGCAAGTATTATATTATTTTAATATATGAGGGCTTGTTTACAAACTGATATCGTGTATGTTTTGTGATATTCATGTATTTTGATTTGATCTTAATTTTGCATGGTGATTGAAATAATTGTATGTACAGCAGTAGTACGGCTATTATTATGTTGACGTGACAAACTGTTATCGCTTGTTTTCTGTCATATTGAAAGATGATTTTGATGTAATTGCGAAGCTCTTCGTGTTACATGCGCTCAAATAATCATATCGTGTTGCATATTACAAAGCTCATTTGCTCAATATTTTTTTTCGGTTGCAGTGATTAGCTGGTTTTGGATCAATGTAAAATCGTGTATGTTTTGGATTATGTACTTTTTGACACTTCATATTCTTCAGACCACATCTTGTATTGCTTCTTTTCATCAATCTGTGCGTATTTTTTTCAATTCATACGTAACCTCTGTATGCATACAAAGGTTAATTTTTGAACTTTCTTACGGCTATGTTCGTTTCAATCGATCGAAGTTAAATTTGTTGAAATGTGAACAAAGATATTTAAGAACACAACTCCGAACAATCATAGTTGTAGACATGTTATTTTATCATCTCTCCTACAATGATCATTAGCTTCATGAAAATACCCTTGGACTGATGTTTGTCCTCGAATTTTCTCCTTATTTCTAAGACGGTTGCTTATTTGAGTAGAGACTCGTGTTCCATGATTACTCTCGAAGATATTATTTCAATTAGGGGGAACCGCTCCGTATTATGGCGTATGTTCAACTACATGAAGTCAGACACCTGCATAAACCTGCCAACATGTGATGAGGAATGCCACAAGTATTTCTTGGCATAATTTGCATTTTGAGGCACAATTTATTTTCTCTTCTTCTGTACGTATGGGATATGATATAATTTTTGTGAATATTCTAATGGGCAAAAGCTATATTTTTGACCATATGTCAGTGATGCATCGATGTTGTTTCTCAATACTGTCTAAACGGGAATATGTTGTGAGGAAGATCAATTTTTTGCATGAGATATACAGTAGATTTTGTGTAATTATCTTTAATATTTTCTATTGGGCATCGGTATTTTAATGTACTTCTGAGCTGGATGTAAATTTAGAGGCAGGTGAGTGTAGAAGGTATAAGAAATAAGTTCAGTCTAAGGCCACATTTTTCAAAGTTTTTATGAAACGGGTTTTATCATTAACTTGGGACTTGCTTCGCTAGCTAGTGCAGCTCTACACTAGCTTAGACATCAACGCCATTTGTGATGGAGTTCCACGAATCACAATTCCTACAAAGATAAAGCAACTGTGATCGCTGGCACTACACTGATTCCAACTACCTTGATATTCAACTGTATAACCAGACTATGTTAGCACCATTGAGGCAACCTTCCCTGTTTCCACGGCAACCTGGTGTCACGACACCCTTCCTCTCGAGTGTCCCTTCACTCTTAACCTACTTCCCCCCTATCTGCCATCCCCACCTGAGCCTCTACCGCACCCCTGAGTCCTCCTCCGGATCACCCACTAGGCAAACTACAACAACAACAACACCATCGAGGCAACTGCTATAACTAAGAATCAATACTTTTTAATGTCCACTATTTACGTTTTTACTATTCTTGCATCCAGTGTAATAATCCTCAACAATGACTTACGAAGTGTTAATAATTAGGTCATTTAGACATGTATCTAGTACAAGAAAAACTCAAAGTGCATGAATAATAATTCCTAAAAGAGTGAGTGCATTTTTGAGGGACCCTCTAAATGCGTGTCTGGATGCAGGGCGCAGCAGTCGCCAACTCCTTGTACATCAAGCGACACAACACAAATACAATCGTGAGGAGGGCCCGTGTTATTCCTAAAAAGAATTTATGACGAGAAAATGATGGAATAGCAGAGGCTTGGTAAGCAAGATGGTGCAAATGTGATATGATTTCAGTTATTGGCATAAAAATGGATCGTTTTTGGTAGGTGTAAATAATTTTAATGTTTGCGTTGTCGTCAGGTCAATTGTTCAACTACTTTATCCCTAAAATGCCTGACGCTTAATTTTGGTGGGAATTTTCAAGTACGTTTATGGTGTCACAGCGCATTTATAAATCCTATAAAAAAACTCCTCCAGTGAAAACATATTTTACTACCGTGAAGTGCACTTTATTATAACCACATGAACAAAAATAAAAATGTTAACGCTATATGAAGTACACAACTTATAAAAATAATACCGAGGCACTGCCACCGGTAACTGTTAATGAATTTTACTAACTTCTGACTGGAACCTGTTGCTTGTGTGAGGTAAAAGGGTACGTATAAGATCTTCGTCTTGCATGATCAATGCGACTCACGTGGGGAAGGGAACGACAGCGCGTGTCCAGGGCCCGTTAGAGCAAAAGGGGCGCTCTAAGCCTCTGTACGGCTGAAACCTTTGGCCATAATTCCCAAACTTAAGTCGAGTGTTCGGGTTCCGAGGTGCTGGTCTCTCCTCTACGTTGCCCCGCCTGCCCTGTCATAATTCGCAATCGATGGCAAAATTGTGTTGAAAGTAGAGCCTCTTATTTGGTATGGGCACTATCTTTGTTGCGCTCAATAGAGAAGGATTACCTGTGAAGGAGCGTGTCAGGGAAGGAGAAGCGCTGTAGGGGGTGTGTCGTATAAATAAGGAAATAATTGAAAGAAAAGTAGTCTTGATTGTTAGGCCATACTTGTTGTAATGATTAAAGGTATGATGACGTTCTATCAACCGTGCATGACGTACGACGTCGATCAGAGGCAGGTTACTCCTACGCCCTCGATCGATCTGAAAATGGTGTACTCGTTCGCTGAGGTACTCGTAATGGTGTACTCGTTCGCTGAGGTACTCGTAATGGTGTACTCGTTCGCTGAGGTCTCGTAATGGTGTACTCGTTCTCTATGCATGTCACACATGTATAGTGGCATGTATAGACGATGTTTTACGGTTGTAGTATATGTGATTTATTCAACGTTTCAAAAAATGTGATCTCAATGGTTTCACCTCAACAACGAAGTTGATACCAGACGACCTTTGAGGGAGCAAAAATACTCTGGACTTCTAAATTTTACTCCACACATGTCACATTATTTTTTTAAATTACCGTGCATTTCTGAATCACGGTTTGTGGCATTTACCCTGACTTGTATCAGTGATGATCAAAATGATGTTAATTGTGCCTTGAAAATAACTATTGGATAAATACTTGTGAGAATGAATACTGCTTAGTTAATATTGTAATACGTGTAGTAATGAATAAAACTGAAAGCTTACAATCAATCAATATGGTTACTACAGTTTATATAGGTGCTTATGAAATGTATTACAGTTACAGATAATATTTTTTTATTGCCTCTAATACCCGTGATGTTGCTCGAGCTAGGGGTTGATTTTGACACTGTTGGCAAGATCGTCTTCACAGGCTCCAAGTCCATCAAAATAAAGAAACATCATTCTTTTCGGAAAGAAAAGTGCCGGGAAAAGTACTTGATGTTTCCGCTATAAAAAATGATCACCGTTGTTTTCGAGGCACTTTTGACATTGGACTCTCATTTCTCTCATAGATTTTCAAAAAATTTCTGGATTGTTTTCAAGTTCATTGACATTGTGAATGATACGATCACGTAAATCTTCCATATCTGTTGGTGTTTTATAAACATTATCCTTGAGATGACCCCAAAGAAAATTGCACGAAGTCAGATGGGAACTGCGCGGTGGCCATTCTACCGCATGTCCAACTCCAATGACACGATCTCCAAAAACTTCTGTTAAAGTGTTCTTTACGCGAATATTTTCGTGTCATGGGGCTCCGTCTTGCATCCGCCACACTCGTTCGAATCTGTGCCCGTAACCACCCTGAAGCTGTGGAATAATTCCTCATTGAGCATGTCTAGGTACTAATCGCCATTCAAATTCCCTTCGTAGAAAATTGGTCCGAAAACGAGGCCAGACCCAGAGAATCCAATCCACACTGAAATTTGCTCTCGGGAGATTGTTTTTTCCAAAAATTTCCTGGGTGGCTGTTTGTAAGGTGAATATGATAAATGATTTTGACGATTAAGAGCATTCATATGGAAAGCCGCCTCGTTTGGTACAACGAGGGTTTTAACAAATCTTTCACGTCTTTCCATAAACCATCTGTAAAACGTTCTTCTTTCGAGATCATTTTCTAATAATTCCTGGCGAGTCCTTGGTTTGTAAGGAAAATAAAATAAATCTTTCTTAGGAATTCTACGAATTGTTGACCGAGATAAATTTGTTCTATGTCGTTGACTTAAAAAGTTTTCATTCTCTTCAATTTGGTTGCGCATCATTTCTATGTTTTCTGGTATTCATCTTGTTAAACGTCTTCCAGAATTCTCTTTGTTTTTACTGAGTATTGTTTCATGTGCAGAAAATTTGCAACTGTTTTCTCACAGTAGGTTTGTTTACACTTCTTCCTTGAAAATTATTTGAAATAGTTCAACGACTTCTGTAATATTTTTGATTTCATTGAAAGTTATGACCAAGAATTTTCGTTCTTTTGCCACCTACATCATTACGGGTCGATGGTGGAGGGGTTAATTTCTGGATTTGTAAAGTGAAATTGAACTAAGAACAGTCTCATAAATAGGAATGACGTATCAATGATACATTTTTAATGCAATTTTAAAGAATAGTAAATCGTTCTTCTTTAGCGCTTTCAGAATTACCCTCAAAGGATGACCAGAAAAATCATCCTCACTTTTCGATTACCTGTTCGTGAATTATGTCTATGAATGCAAAAAGGTCTTACCTGATAAAAGTGCAATAAGTAGCAGTAAAAATGAGATCATGCTAATTCTACGACCATTAGTTACGCATTTATACGTATTTGAAAAACGGAAACTCTTTTGTAGCCCACCCTATATATATATATATATATATACACGAGTACAGGGTGTCCCAGAAGTAAGTGACCCTTTTGATTTGCTAATAAAGCGAAAACTATTAACACTAGGATATGGAAACTTGTTTTATTCGAAAGAAAAACTTTTTTATGGCACAATAGGATACTTGGTATCCTATTTACGAACCAGCTTCATTTGATTTTTGCTTCATTACAAACCCTTAATTTTCATCATGTCTCCATACAGCAAAGAAGAAAGAATAAGAATTTTGCAAATATACACACGGACAATGTCAACAACAGAAGTGCAACGTGATTACAGAAATTATTTCAGAACAACAACCAGTCCTTCGAAGAACACAATT
>VCRD01000706.1:125416-161972 GCA_006783055.1 Trinorchestia longiramus | reverse complement strand
CTTACTCACCAATTAAAATTATATGTCCAAAATATTATTGCCCCTAAATATTGTTCAAAGCTATATCTATAATTATTGCACAAATATAACCTGGGATAGATTTCAATGACCGACTTTATCTGATCGTTCGAACAGCTGACTCAAAAACTCCTGCTTTTTCATCAAGCAAAACTATATAGTGTGGACGCTCTTCAAACTTGTCCCTGCTCGTGTTAGTCGAATTCAGTGTTCGTGATTGATGAAAAGATTGATAGTGTGGAGGGGCCTTTTCACACAGGGACTGATCAAACACTCACAGAAGCTGCATTAAGGTATGGGGATGTGCGTAGTACCATCGAGTAATCCTCTACTGTCACTTTTTCAATAATATTTCAAAGAAGGAAATTATGCAACAAATCCCAATTCATCGTGTTGTTCAGTTTCATTGGTTTTCTTTGCTTCTTGTTGATATTTTAGTATCTAGAATTCGTGTTTTAATTTATCCTTCTTGATGTAAAAATCATCAACAATGCTTCTATTTTTCTTATGGCCCCTCTGGGTATAGAAACGTCGTTATATGAATTTTAGTCGTCATTGATGTCATAACCATGTCAGAAATAGCATGAGAACTGCTTTAAGTTCAAGAGCTTTCGTTCATTCATTACTTGACAAGAGATGAGATTGATTGATGACTGATGATTGATGATTGATGATTGATGACTGATGATTGATGACTGATGATGATTGATGATGACTGATGACAAAGTTTAAAATTGACGACTGATTTGTCTGAAAATTGACGGCTTGAGATTCACGGCTGGAGATTGACGATTGACTATTTTTGTGTACACATTTCAAGTAACTAACACAGATGCAGGTTATCGAGTGTATCGATAGTATCGAGGTCATGGTACAATTTAATCGTATTTGCTGTTATTTTGTGTTTGCGTTTTTATGCTGTATTGTTCTCCATGTATTCGTTCGCAATAATTCTAAAGCTGCTTATGCTGTCGTTCATAAAAGAAAAAAGCTATAAAATATGGGGATTTTCTACGTTCGTGCGATCGTCATTAGGGAATGCAAAATGTTTCTAATATTAAATTTAGCACGACTCTCGTACTGTTGCATTCACGCACATCTTGTAAGTTATCATGCGTGAGACGGTCTTTTTTCTGTCGATATTTATTAGTGAGTTAGTTTCTTTCCCTTCAGACAATGTAATTCATCACGATAGTGCACATTCTCACTGTCCGTCTGAAGCTTAGGGCTCTGGTTGGTAAAGTATGTAAAGAGTCATAAAATTTTAGTGTCATAACATTAACATATTTCGTGCGAAGTGACCCACCGATGGGTCACTCAGGTTAGGTTCTGTCATTTTTTCGAAGCTTTCTAGGGACTATGTGTACAAAGTAAAGATTTGCACCGGCTAGGCAATAACAAGAAACGTGTTAAGAGGATGTTATGAATCATAGGCCCAGAAGTTGTTTATCCAAGTAACACATTTCTTGATACTATAGATGAACTCGATTCTAAGAGCGTGTAAAATGTTTTTCGTTGTACCTGCCTTCGAACATCATCGTTCTCCTGAGTGAGCGTGAAACATAACAACGCCAATTAAATTTCTACGGTCTTACGCTAAACTAAATGTTTATATGCATTCGTGTTTACTGTTATCACTTTGGCTCTACGATACATAACTCTTTAATCACGCTAATGTTACTTGTATTGTCAGTGTTATCTTTACCATGGGAAATCATTCTCCATTGACGTTGAAATTTAAGTTATCACTAAGTTTTAAATAGTTGATTGTCCCAGTAGTCAACGATACAGTGGGGGGGGCGAAATAATACAACACGTTTAAGTCGCCAGATTACACATTTATAGACCACGTACAATCACGAAAATTGGACTATATATCATCAATAGTATAAAAAAGTTAATAATATATCTAAAACCCACAAATATTTAAAAGAAAAAATATGAACATGTATAATAAATACATGACAAAAGTTTACAATACCCGAAATTTTTCTCGTATTATTCATGAAAATGATTGTAGGATTATTCCAAAATGTTCTAGTACGTTCTACTATTTGGTAACCGAACTTTTGTCAGCATCCATCTCTAATAACGTGTCATTGGTTCAGCAGCTCTCGTTCTGAAAGGTCGTAATCATGGGTAAGAATAAGGACATCAACCAAGATCTGCGCGAACGTATTGTGGAGCTCCATAATGAAGGTTTGGGATATCAGAAGATAAGTGCACAACTGTGTGTTCCTATAGCCTTGATTGGAATCATAATACGTGAGTGGAAATGCCGGAATACGTCTGTCAGCAAGCCTCGAACTGGCTGTCCACGGAAGATTAACGACCGTGCTGCTCGAAAATTGGTCCGAACAGTAGTGCAGAGGCCTCAAACTACTTATGAAAAATGGAAGGATGATCTCAAGGCATCTGGGATTGAAGCCAGCAAACACACGGTCAGCAGGGCACTACGCCGTGATGGTCTTCGCTCCCGCACCCCTCGTAGGATACCTCTTCCCCAGAAACGTCACGTCAAGGCCAGGCTGAAGTATGCCAACGACCATTTAAACGAGCCAACAGTGTTTTAGAAAACAGTACTGTGGTCAGATGAAACAAAAATCGAACTATTTGTGAGAAACCACAAACTATGTTTGGAGGTAACAAAACGAAGAGTATAAACCAAAGTGCACCATACCCACTGTTAAGCTTGGAGGTGGCTCAATCATGGTATGGGGATGTTTCAGCTCATCAAGGGTAGGTAAACTTCACATCATTGAAGGAATCATGAATGACAGGAAATATCGTGAAATAATGGTAGAGCGACTCCTACCTTCAGCTCGTTTGTTAAAATTGAAACGCGGGTGGCAATTCCAACAAGTCAACGATCCAGAGCCTGGTTGAGGATGAAGAAGATAAACATTTTAGAATGGCCAAGTCAATCCCTGGACATGAATCTGATCGAAAACTTGGAGGGAATTGAAATTGAAGATTCAGAAGAGAGGCCCCAATAACATCACTGAACTCCGAGAAATTTGCATTGAAGAATGGAATAAGATTACGCCCGAAACTTGTAAAAGGTTGGAAGTGAACTACTATAAATGTTTCGAAGCCATAATTAATAATAAGGGCTAAGCAATGAAGTATTAACGTATATCTTGAAATGTGTTGTGAACTTTTGTTCACATTCATTATACATGTTCCTATGTATTTTTTTATTAAATATTGGTGGGTTTTAGGTATGTTATTAATCTTTTTATACTGTTATATATATATAGTCCAATTTTCGTAATTGTACGTGGTCTATAAATGTGCAATCTGGCGATTTAATTAACGTGTTGTATTATTTTGCCCCCACTGTAGTTCGCCGGTGCATGTGACTGTATTATGCTTCATTCCTAGTTCGAATAAATAACTCGCCTACAAAGATGATTGATGTTCTTTGTATTAGTGCGAGACACAAGGTTGCCCGTGCGAACAGCGTTCCTGTGATGTATTCAGGCAGAAAAAAACTACAAGATTTAAGGTATTTCGAATTGCACTTGAATGTAAACATTAAGGCTGGTGATACGAATCGAGTGAACCGCTACATTTCTTTGCTGCTGAGATCAGCCTTTTCCGCTGATGATGTCATCAGCATTCCAAGCGCAGCAAACGATGTGCGATTATTGCCGTTTGAAACAAGACCGCGATGTTAGCTAGCGAATAGAAATGGTCTTGCATACTGTGAGCTTGGCGGCCTCCACGTGCAGATCCACGTAGCTGAGATTTGAATAGAAAGCTGAAGAAATGGCATCTCGATGGCCAAGTTCGCGAACACACCGAATGTTGACGGCATCGAAGCTTGTGCAAGAGTGCAAAGCTGCAATGCTGTAGAAGGACATCAGAAAGTTCCAAGAAAAAGTTTCAATGATCAGGTTCAGGCCTAGGCATAGATTTCATGATACTAAAAGCGTAAGAAGCCTTTACTTCTATAAGTGCTACATGCCTTTCAAAAAACCACTTCCCTCTAAATATGGTACGACAATAGGAGTAGGAATTACTATTAAATTATTATGACTTATTTAAAACGTTCGTGATGGAGATGAAGAATTTGTGTTTGTGTCTGTAATTCGTAGGCAGAAGAAGTTCTCCGGTGAAAGATTTCTTTCAGAATAAAGGGATAGTACCGAATAAAAGTTTGCGGTCATGTGAGTCATTACGTTTGTGAATTTTATTATCTCTTGCTATAATTTATATTTTCTAAATTGATGCTCTGCATGTCACGTTAAATGATTTATGATTTTTCCAGCTCAGGTCGACCTTTTTTGACGTCTTACAGTAAATAAATACACTTGGAATTAAATTCATGTGGTTATTATTTATCATTTGTTTACCACAATCTTCATAAAAACCAATTCAAGAATTTTTCTTGGCCAGTCTCCTCTGCGGAGGATATCATTTTTGCATTGTGAGTTAAAATGGAAACTGATAAAACTATCCCCTGATACACCAAAGCTTTTGTTAATGAGAACACTTTTGGACATGAATTATTCTGGTCGGATCTCGAGGATTTTAAGTTCGTTGGCTATCCTCATTCCCGATTTCATTAGCGTCTGCTCTGAAAAAGTCATTCCTCATTACAAGCTGTAAAAATGTTTATTTTTATGCGACCTTTTGGTACTTGAAGAGCTCATTCACATATCTTGACAGAGCATTGTCTTCAAATTTGCGTTTATCGTGGTAAAAAATACATCAAAAATCTCTAGTTAGGGATATCAAGGCGATGAAAATTGTAATAAACTGAGGTCACTTATTCTCATGAACATTTTTGTGCCTGTCGTCCCTGCAGTTTCCCTAATCAGATTCATTCTTCATCTAAACCTACAGTAATGAGGCTCGTTAGCATTCGTTTCTTCGGCTCATTGAAATTCTTTTGGGATTCGCTCGCTGCTTTCGTCTTTTTTTCGTAATTTTGTGTCATAGAGCATCATGCGCCGTCGGTTTGTTGCTTAATAATTCTGGAAGTGTAATGAAGTCAGTTCTCTGAAGGGATTTTTTTTTCGAAGAACCTTGGGGACGTGGCGCTCCTCGGGGGTTGTGGGGATCCTGAGCTTCTCTGGGGGAGGAGGAAGAGAGGGAGAAGGTGGTTGCCTTATTTTGAAAATTGCCATTTGCTGACGTATTATAAAAGTTTAACATGCTAGACATGCTGATGTCCGCAAACATGAGCGTTTCTTGTGAGAGATTGTTTGTGCTGAATCCAGAATCTAGGTTCCATTACTCTGACTGTGCCTGCACTGTTTTAACTGTGCACTCTGGACTCCAGTACTGACTGTACCTGCACTTTCCTATCTGTGCACTGTGGACTCCAGTATTTTGACAGCACCTGCACTGTTCTGACTGTGCACTGTAGACTCCAGTACCTGCACTGTTCTGGCTGTGCACTGTAGACTCCAGTACCTGCACTGTTCTGACTGTACACTGTAAACTCCAGTACTGTAACAGTACCTGCACTGTTCTGACTGCAAACATCAATATTGTAGCAGTACCAGTGCCGCCCTCCGTCGTTCGTTTGAGCAATGTTCACAATTTGCATGGCTGCGCTTGCAGGGCTGCGTGGACTAAAACCAATCTGGCTTTTTTCTTGCCTAACTCACTTGTAATTGAGACATCAAGCTCTGTGCAATCACCTTGCCTACGAAACTTTTTAGTGCAGTCTTCCTCCCTCAGCCATGTTCAGGTTTTGCTCCCCTAGTGGAGATAGAGGAAGCTTCATTTACTGGTACAGCTTTTACCGTGATGGCATAATGAACGCAACTTTTATGTCCCAGGTCTTCGTTTATTAACTATTGAATAAACAGAGCATTTCTATACCGAGATTTCTCTCTTCAGTAAGGGAAAGGAGCGTTTCATACTTGCGTTTACTTCGTAAGCCGATGTGAGGTAATTATTTATATGCAAGCTATTACTTTCTCTTTTAAATTGACGGCACTATTTTCAAGAAGCTGTTCCTCATAATTTTTCTTTTTTATATGAATATTCTGTGTTATTAATAACTTGGCAAAATCCTTGATGTTCCCATGTTTGGCTTCCTAATTCTGTTAATAATATGATAAAAAACGCACTACATTTAGCTACAGGTGTGCCACTACGGGTGTGCCACTGCGGGTGGTTAATATAAACATTTAAAATGTTCAACCTTCCACACAAGTATATTTCACATAAATCAGTTGTCCACTTCTAACTTAAGAACGATAATGAACATCTTACTTCTTGAATCTGAGCGGCATCATAAAGGTGAAAGATTTTTGGTACACGACTGAGCAGTTTTGTTGTTCAGTTAATTTTGAAGCGTATGTGTTTTATGGAAGACATCTCCATTGGACGATAATGAGTGTCAATATCACTGCATTAAAATTAAGTATTCACTGCTACACAAGTAACTCCTTGTACACAAGTAAATTATGCGTATGCTGCTCTGAAACATTCTGGAGCAGTAGGGAAAAAATTGTCAAAAGTTTTATTATAAGTATTTGTTGCATCAATATTGAGCACTGCCTTTCATTAGACATAAGATCAGTAGCTTTATTTTTCATTACTTTACTCGCTTCCCAGTACTGCCCTTACTTCCCATTACTGCCCTTACTTCCCATTACTGCCCTTACTTCCCATTACTGCCCTTACTTCCCATTACTGCCCTCACTTCTCATTGCTGCCCTCACTTGCCATCACTGCCCTCACTTGCCATCACTGCCCTCACTTGCCATCACTGCCCTCACTTCACATCACTTCACATCTCACGTAGTGTTCATCAAATTGCGCCACGAGACTAGTTGCCCTGTCAGTTGGTATTTCTTGATTGTAAAACATTTCACATTTGCGTGCAATGTCCTGAACTGCAAGTGCCTGTGTCACAGTTATTTGTAGGCGATGTCATTTCCACGGTCTCTAGAATTAATGGTGCTCTAATTCTGCCTCAAATGCCATTACCAGCCGAAAGCTAAAGTGAATTAACTCGAGCTGTGAGGTATCCTATCATTATCACCTTAGTTCACTAAATTAGTAGAGGTCCAGTGTCCTACCCAAAACTGTTCTTTGCTAAAATGTGTTTCGCTTCAATGTACACAGATTACCGTCAGCAGTTTTACCAATATTTCCCACGTATAGACCTTAAGATATACGTTAATTCAACTCATTCTCAGTTCTCTATCAACGTTCGTTATAAAAAACTCTCCTAGAATTGATGCAATGGATCAGTAAAAAGCGATGCAGAACGGATTTTGCTTGGCATCAGGTTTTGGCAGAGGTCAGCGGTGGCCGCTGCGTAACTCGCGCGTTATCGCTCCCACG
Source organism: Trinorchestia longiramus (assembly GCA_006783055.1). Classification (NCBI taxonomy): domain Eukaryota; kingdom Metazoa; phylum Arthropoda; class Malacostraca; order Amphipoda; family Talitridae; genus Trinorchestia; species Trinorchestia longiramus. The sequence goes on along the minus strand of VCRD01000706.1, from coordinate 154,640 downwards.
ACTTGCCTGGCGTTCTCCGTTCCACTACACCTCGCCTCCCCTGCCGCATGTTAATGGCCTGCTTGTGCCCTACAACTCTAACTTTCAATTCTCTCTTTGAATTTTTTGAACACTTCTTCTACACTTCTCTGTAATGCTTTCGCTGTTGATTCACCTCACTTTGATGATTTTGTACTTTGTGGTTATGTGCTTCTAACATGATTTGTTTTTATAATTTTGACCTGGTATCAATCCTTCTGATACTTTTCTTTACCACTTTATACTTTATCTGTTTAACAATGTTTTACTATTGCATAGATGTCATTTGAGTGTGTGTAAAGTGAAACGTGTAACCCGACTAAGTAAAATGGTACATAAATGTTGTAGTTTTAATGCATTGATATTTTTGTTTGCATGTCATCACTGCAGAATATCTCAATGCATGCATGTACATCGCACTTTTTGTGTCTACATTCTGCATGCGTGCCTTTGAGCATCCCTGCCACAGTTACATGGGCAGTTACGTCTTGTTTTCGGTAAGTTATTGCCTGATAATCTAAAATGTACGAAAGTCTACTGTGAAGTTTGACTAGGAGGAGATTACAGGTCTGAGGTTCACCCCACTGTCAAGATTTAACCCATTAATGCCAGATTGGAGCATATGTACCCAGTGATAATAATTCCCTTTAGTCCCATATTCTAAATGTTTCGTTAAAAATTTCGGTAAAATTACGTAAGAATGAGTGAAGATGAGTGGTAATTCACGTAACATTTCGATCAGTCTGAAAATAATTCGGTCGTTAAAGAGTTAAGAGGCGCGTGCCCCTACGGGGTAGTGATGGTACATACTGTAGTCATGTGGCCTTAGCAGCCCAATGCAGTCAGCGACACTTACAGCCGGAGCCTGTCATAGCTTATATTTGACGGATACGAGTCGTTGTTTGTCATTCTTCTTCTCTTTTTCATTCTCGCACTGCATATAATTCTTCCACGATGCTTATGTGGCGCTACTACAGTCAAGTCTTCAACCAACTTCTCTATGAAGATCGCCTTTTTCTATTCCTCCATCACCAAAAGTCACCAAATGATGCGTCTATCTCTTTTTAGCTTTCTGCTGTCATTTTTATTTTCACTTCTGTGTTCCCTCCCGTTAAACTTGCCCATCTTATTCCTCGTCCCCCTGACTTTCCGCTCTCAAGCTGATCACATCACATTACTTGAGCGTTTAAACATTCAACTCAATTATATTGTCGTGCGTTCAAGAAGTGGTGGAAGATTCTATACATTTTCATTCCGCATGTTGGCAGTACACGAAGGCATCTTCGAGTTGTGTGTATCAGCCATGGCAATGCTAAGAGCAGTCATGAAGATTTACTCGTCTTATTTGCATAAAATTTCAGTTGAGATGATTTAGTGAATGTTAACTCATGGAAATAGTTTACATAAATTACGAGAGGCAATTCATCTGACGTTTACTCCAATGCCCAGCGGCGGTGGCAGGCATAGATCATCGCTGTTAAATAAGGCTCGTATTAAGCGCCTTCAATTCGTTGGTCTATATGCTCTAGAAAATGTTCAAATAAGGTTTTTTACGGGCAACTAAACGCTGCGTATAAGTTTGCCGCTGTATTTCATTGAGTTTTTACTATTGCTACACACAACCCACAACTGCATCATTTACTTGTTTTCGGTGGAATTATGAAGAAATTTACTAACATTCTCATGCATTAATACCATTGTTTTTGCTTCATCTTAATTAACTAGTATGTTTCGCCCTAAGATACCAACAATTTACATGAGGTCTGCATCTCTGTGGTCTCTTTCAGTGGTGTCGAAGATAATCCACAGGCGATGCACTCTTACAGCTTCCTGTGTTCGATGCGTTCTTACAGCTTCCTGCGTTCGATGCGTTCTTACAGCTTCCTCTACTCAATGCGTTCTTACAGCTTCCTCTACTCAATGCGTTCTTACAGCTTCCTCTACTCAATGCGTTCTTACAGCTTCCTGTGTTCGATGCGTTCTTAGAACTTCCTGTGTTCGATGCGTTCTTACAGCTTCCTCTACTCAATGCGTTCTTACAGCTTCCTCTACTCAATGCGTTCTTACAGCTTCGTCTTCTCAATGCGTTCTTATAGCTTCCTGTGTTCGATGCGTTTTTACAGCTTCCTCTACTCAATGCGTTCTTACAGCTTCCTCTACTCAATGCGTTCTTACAGTTTGATGCGTTCGTGTGAACATTTCATATCTTAATAGATTTTACCAAGCTATGTGAGCAAATGATACCAGTACTTTGAGTATAAACTACTTTTTAAAGAGCCTAAGGTTGATTTAGCGATCGGCATTATCACCTGCAGCAGTCGCTTCACGAAAAAAGTATTCATTACTTATCTACTCTTGGATACTCAGAAGTGTTTTCTAATTTTGAGTAATAATTAACAAGCTTGTATGTTGCCGTAGGACATTTATTTACAAATATTGGGAAATTATTTTTTCAAGAGCTTTCACTCTGTACTTCAGTTATTAATTTTTCATAGTTGCAAGAGTGCAGTAGAAGAATCTTACATGTACTGGTCCGTCCGTCTATCGCTTAAGTTTTTGTTAAAAGTAAACGACTGAAGCCGAACTAGCCTATCGGCTAACCAGTTATAATCTGATTTCAATTTTACTCGTTTTGGTTTTCGAATCACTGTTTAAGGGATGCATTGTACCGAAAATATTCATGCAGGAATGCAATTGAAAACAATCTCACTTGAAATAGCATCGAACTTTAGCCCAATCGGGGCCCCGATAAAAATTTTTTCAAGTCTTGTGGTTCAGGATTTAGGCTTCGCTTTAAACGCGTTTAGAGAAATATGTCTGACTGAAGCAAGGAGTTACGAATCTCTGTTGGTTATAAATGTACAATGTGCCCGTTTATATTTATCTGAAGTTTGATCAGAAGCTGCAGGTCTCGACGTTCTCCACTCTTTTATTGAGTGACTCCATTGAGGTTTTAGTTATGAATCAGGTAGACCAGCAAGAATCCTCGAGCTCTTCAATATGATCTGTGAAGGCCTCAACGAACCAGTTTTAGTTTTGCCAATTTTCTGATACTTCGTTATAACTTCCCCGTGGAGAAAGAATGCACATGTTTATTACCATCACTTTTAACATGTTTAACTCGACCGTTATATCTCAGTCGCCTGTGAATCCGGGACAGTTGAAGCCCACCAGCTACCAGCAGACTTCCTGTGTCTTTTTTTACTCCTATTCTTCGTATTTACTAATTGAGCGAACAGTGGCTTCATTGAGCTGGGCACTTGCGGGTTGGTGACTCATGACCAACCCTCGATTGGCTTCGTTTAGTGAGCCTCTACTACCGCGGATGTAGCGCACAAGGGACCGCTCTTTGACGTCCTCAAGCACATGCGATAGATACGTTGCTCCTATCGCCAAGCCTTGAGTGCAAGCTGGGAAACGGAAATGCTGTACGTGACGTTTGATTTTCAAGTATTTTTAGGCTTCCTGATTTCGCGATTTCTAATCACGGATTTGAGTTATGACTTCCCGCACATCTGCCCTAACTAAATTGAAGGTCGACTTAACTTCAATTTTCCCTTGTTTTTGGTCTGGTTAACGAAGTTGAATCAACTGCGGTCAACGTTCGTTGGCACTGCTGCTATTACGACAATCTCAGTTGGGGCTAAACATAAATATTCTTCGGCGGATTTATTATTCCCTAAAAACTTCGTACCTGCACAGTTTTAGCAGCCATACGCTGTTGTAATCTAAACTTAGATTTTTCCTACTGCCATTAAATAGATATGTTTGGTCAGTAGCTGTCATTTGTCAGAAATTACCCAGGCCAGTCGTTTCTAATACAGTTTCTGAAGTATGTAGGCTGGTTGTAAAAAACTTAGAAAGCACTGGATTTTGATCTCCAAAAAAATGGAGAATAGGAATAGCAGTTTATTAAGTGACAGTAGAAATTAGACTCATCTCTTTTATAAAGAGGCAAAATAGTAAAGTAATCGTGTAACTATTGGATAAAAACACTCCTTGTGATTCTCTTTCCTCGATTATGAGAGGTGGGCTGCGCACCTGCATCCCAGTGTTTCAACTCACGGTTTTTGAGGGTACGTTTTTGATGGGAGGATAGATTATATGTAAAAAAGGGCGTCCGAGCCCTTACTGTAAATAACGAAGCATCTTATTTTTCAGCACGGCAGATGGGCTGCTTAGAATCGTCGAGTTGAGGGCGGTAGATAAGCTGCTGACAGTCGTGAAGTTGAAGGTGGTTGATGAGCTGCTTAGAGTCGTCGAGTTGAAGGCGGTAGATAAGCTGCTTAGTTGTCGAGGTGATACACTTAGGTCGTGTCTTTCGTACCGTGTTGAACTCCTTAAGTTTCTCAAGTCTGAATATTGTAAAGCATCCACCTTCTGAATTCACACACTTTCAAGCTTATAACTGATTTATTTGACCCACAATTTATCAAACGCATACCTGACATAGTGATGTATCTGGCAAGTATCTTGCATTGATACTATCACATGTATCAGTCTTTTTATTATTACCATTTGAGTTAAGGATGTTGTATCAGTTATGAAATTGTTTTTATTCATGATGTTTTGACTACAATAATCACTATTTTATTAAAATACACCAATAAGACTAAATGGCATTCATCGTCTTCGAAACTAGTTCAATTTATTCACTTTTTTATTAAGTAGTCAAAATTTATAAATTTCATTATGCTGTTGCAAGGTGTCTCACCGGGTAAGCATATGTATATATATTCGAGTTCTGAAGTAGCTTGTTTTTCTTCACGGCAGCGAATATACATACAGTATGTGTGCATACTCATCATGAGTGAGACGAATGGGATACTTTTTATTTCCTTGCCATTGTCTTGAGTCGAGGCATGTGGCTGCTACAATTATTCCGTGTGTGGGCAGTGTGACAGCCCACGATATTGTGGTTGAGAGTAAAGTTTTATGGAAGAAGTCGGGTTCAATTAGGTCTTCCTTATTTACGCAGCTCTCGGGGACGTTTGTTCTGGCACCTCTGTGTTGACTCTCTGTTGTTTGTCTGCTGGATGACGCACGGACGTGACTGTGTTGCTCCCTGTATTGTGTAGCTTTTGTATCGTGCGTGTAGTATGAGTGTTGTTTGCCTAGATGACACACGGGTGTGACTGTGTTGCTCCCTGTATTGTGTAGCTTTTGTATCGTGCGTGTAGTATGAGTGTTGTTTGCCTAGATGACACACGGGCGTGACTGTGTTGCTCCCTGTATTGTGTAGCTTTTGTATCGTGCGTGTAGTATGAGTGTTGTTTGCTTACATGTGGCAAACCTTGTATTGTGCATTTTTCGTAGCATATTCGTATCCTATGCGTTTTATGCCTTGTACCTAGATGACCGTGCAGTGGGTCTTCTCCTATTGTTGATGGTCTGATTATCTCTGCAGACTAGAACAACTAAGGTCGCAGGAAGCATGCAGTTCTCATTGTGTCATTGTGCAGGGTGATTTTTCTTGACATTTATAATAACCAGCGTGTTATAACTACAGCGAGAACACCACTTTCTCTCACATTTTATTCAAAGCAAATACTCTCTGCGCTCCTGAAATTCATATGCTGCTTTAAATTAAGTATTTTGTTACACGCGAGGTCTTTTTATATTTTATTTCCACTTATTTGTTTCTGTTTGATTTTATTCATGCTTACTCATGATTTAACCTCTCATGGTTTTTTGAAAGGGACTTAATAACTGTTAAAAGGCAATTACTAATTGCAATACACTAATTAAAAAGGAAAAGCAATAATTAAATGATAGCGTTGACTGATATCGATTAAACATGACGAAGAGGGGCAAATTCAAAACACGTAACTCCTATATTAGGAAGATATATAGCGACAAATACGCAATTTTACAAACTGTTTAGCAAACTAAGATACATAATGATCTCAGTAATAGGTGGCAGTGCAGTCGGATTGATAAGAGATTGAATGGATCGACACAGGCACTGATAGACTTAAAACAGGACATGCACGATAGAATCTGCGGGCAGAGCTCGAGTGAAGACAATCCTGGTGCTCTGCCTGCTTAGCCATCTCGTGCTGCCTGCTGTTCGTGTCGACCGCTAAAGAGGCCTCGCAGTAGGAGGGTACTGGGAAATCTTTTCTTTTCTGGGTAGAATAACATAGAATCCGGCAACAGGGACCAGTTTAGGGGTGAATTCTAGAGTTTGTGCACAAGTGCCAGAATGAGCATTGACCTCGCGAGGGCATGAGATCAGGAATAAAGAATTAGAAGTGCGACAAGCCAAGGAACTGGTGGCATTATACCACCAGTGTCAGGTGACTACAATCACCACTATTTGCAGGGGAGTGAAGAAAGGTAGAAAGAATGCGAGTCACAGTCACAACTATCCATCATCCCACACAGTCATCAGCTTTCCCAGTCCTGGCTTCACGCGCGCACGAATTACGGTGAACTTAGGGGAGTTAAGCGGCGCATTCCGAGGTGAAATCAATTCCTTCACATCATTCAGCTTAGAAACCTGTCCGATTTGCGAAAATAACTTCTGAGTAGTTAAAAATCAATTATGAAAAGCTTGCCAATTCAGGAGGGGAATTTGATAATTTCAACACGATAGTCACGACAAAAATATTGTGCTATTGAATTAAATACTGCATTTTCATGCACGTTATATTATTTTGTGAAACTGGAAAGGTCGATTTAACATTTGCTTGTATATTTTACTGCCTTTACATTCTTTCTACATAAAACGGTATGTGTGTAAATTTAATTTTTTGTGATAACCAAATTTTTTATCATTCTAGTCATTTTTTCATCGTTCTAACTGGAGTATTGTCATTTTAAAGATGAGCACCTACGTTGTATTGTGACATCGAACGATTCTACGCACGTGACTTTAATTTTACATTCAGTACAACACCACTCGCAGTCTATTAATGAAATTTATCATTGTTATTAAAATTTTGTTTTCAGTTTCTTTGCGCCTGATCAGATAGGTTTCAATTCAAATCAATCTACTTGATCAAAATTCTAAGTACACAGGGCAGTTCGTGCGAAAGGTATTGTTCTATTGTAATGTTCATGAGCTGTGGGAATAAAAGTTTGACTGGCAGTGAGAAAATAGACATAATTTTGGAAGTAAAGGTATAGTCGTCACAGATAACCTGCATCATAGTCGCCGTGCATTTTTAGAGCAAAATATGAAAGCGGACAAGAATGGTTCCTCTTCAATAACTGCTTCAAGTAATAGTGGTTGCTTGATACTAAATGGTTCCTCTTCAATAACTGCTTCAAGCAATAGTGGTTGCTTGATACTAAATGGTTCCTCTTCAATAACTGCTTCAAGCAATAGTGGTTAAAATATAGGGAACCTTGGTAAGTGCATGGGAAGATGTATGACTGACTCGTCAAACTGCTTCCATTTTGACTTGTTTTTAAATATAGCACATATATTTTTGTGTGTCAATTCTTTTTATTTCATCGAGCATTTTGTCCAGGTTGTGAGTCACTGAACATTGTTCAGATGTTCCTCTCCGCGGTGGAAAATTGCTCTTTCATTATTGCACTCAGTGCACGGCGGCGTCCGTAAAATTAAATTCACGTCTGTACAGTATATCGTCATCATTTTCTTGCCTGAAATGAAATTAAAATATTCTGTCTTCGAAATTCATTGTTCGAGCTCAACTAATTGACGTAGCGCAGATAAGTACGAAACATTTAACACTGAGTACCTATTGCAGCTGCCTTTTGGAAGTCGTTCTGATTGAAGTTCATTGCTCCTCCTGCCTGTAATCAAGAATAGCGAATAAATTCAACGAGCTCGAGTGTTTGAGCAAGAAAGGACAAAGTGTTTGCTGGGAGCGTGCTCAATTTAACAATCATTCCTGACGTATTGTTGGAGAAATTGTTGCGTTGTTCCTTCTTGCTGGAGAGAAATTTGTTCGCACTTCGTGTCTGCTTCAAGTTCGTGCCTCCGTTGCTAGTTTTGAACTCTACCTTTATTTTATTAGATTTTTGAGAACTGCCTTGAAATTTTCTTGAGCCAAATTTGTAGAAAATTGCACTTGAGCGAATTGATGTACACTTTCTTCTACTGGCTACCGGGACATGCACCGTCAACTGCTGCAAACACAATCATTAGTCTTGAGCGCACGACACATGTTATGGTATCGTTCTAGTTCAAGGGTGATTTTCCATGGTCCGTTTCTGTCATGATGAGTTCTTAGTACAGTTAGTGCCAGACTTGTTATTTTGAGAAAATCAATGGAAGTAGTTAATGTCATTCGAGAGGTCCAAGGTCTAGTGAATCAGAGGTATTCTTATCGGTGAATCATGTCGCTTTTTACGTTGATTTTGCAGTGCTTGCATATTCTAAAACTTCAAATGATAGACATCAGAATGAATAATGCACATTCTTAATCTAAATTTGGTTCACAAATTTTTATAAGCAGTTTGGGGTAAATAATTTTTCTCATCGTAGGATGATTCTGTGTTGATTCGTGTACTAATATCACAAATATTGCACGTAGTGTCGTTATAATTTCTCTTTTTTTTGCCATTCTTTGTTGGATTTTGAGTTTTACATTCACTCTCAATCAAACTTTTGATTTTTTTGTTTTTCTCTGAAGGTATGATTGAATCTCTACATTGGTGGCTCCCACGCCATGTTTTTGATCGTTAAATAAACCAAGTCATCTCTTAATTTTCCTTATTAAATTTTTGTGTACTAGTTTATGGAATAACGTTTACTGTGAATCGCACTATATAATAATACAGTTTATTGCTTGCTTACTTGCTTACTTGGTCCGTTTCTGTCACGCTCTTAAGGATTTAGATGGGAGAAATTTCGTCTGCTGAATAACAAGATGAGATATCAAGGAATTTCATCCCCAAATTAAAATAGCAAATATAGTTTCTAAAATACATACTCACAAGTCGAAATACTGGTTTAGAGTTTTTGATCCTGTCGTACATAAGCTCTTTCGCATATTTTTTCGGTTGAATTTCTTCGTAGCAGTTGAAACTTCGCGCGGAGAGGCTTCTTCTTTGTGTCGCTGCAGGTAGTCATGATACGGAACCCAGTGCTGGACCATTGCAATTTTTTGTCTTGCAAGATGGGTGAAACATTCGTTTAAAAGGTAGCATAGATACAGTCTTCTTCTACTTAATGACGGCAAATTTCTAGATACTTCAAACTATGCTATTGGATAGCATAGTTTGCCATCGAACTGACACATCGTGCCTCATCCAACAGACACACCGTGAGTCTAAAAAAACAACTACTTCGCCCTGAAAAGTATTTCGGTACCATTTGATTTGATATCCCTCTTTTGAGCGTGGTAAGTGGATTACTGTATCTTTGATTGAGTTTCCGATCCTGTCGTGCATAAGCTATTTCGGATTTTTTTTCTCAGGAAGTGCCAGGAACTCCACGAGCCCTTCTGCCTTAGCAATTTGCTGGAAGAATGCTTTCCTCATCGAGAAGTCGTCAACTACCTGTAGCAGCCCAAAATAATAAACAGAATATAACTTTTCTCAACGGCAAGATGCTCTTGAATGGTCTTAATAACGTAGAACGTGTATATGCCGTACCATCTACAAGTATGTTTTTGGATACAAATTGAATCTGAAAAATTCATTAGACCAATGGAAGAAACACTAGAAGGAAGGAAAAGCAGACTAGCACGCGAGAGGAAAAGAAGGCAGAAATCTCGGCAAAGTACCAGTGATACGGCCAATGTTCGAGCCATGGATGCTAAGATCAAGAGGAGAGCTATCTCTCAAAAAGCTTATCAAGGACGCAAAGCAAGGATTGACCATGATCGTAAATAAGTGTCTAAAGAGGCAAACTGCGTTGAAAGAAAGCAGTGAAGAGAGAAGATGGATAGTGCAAGAAAAGCTGAAGTATGCGATGCTATGTCACGGGAAGAAATAGAAGAAAGGAGAAGATTAGAAAGGGGAAGAGTTACGGAAAGGGCAGCCACCATGTTGCAAGAGAACTTAAACGAAAGAAGAAGAATTGATAGAGAAAGGTTTGTGGAAAGGACAGCTAACATGTCACGAGAAGACTTGCACGAAAGGAGAAGAATTGAAATTCTTGGAATTGTTGTTCATTGGCGAGCACCATTGAAGTATTACGGAATCCCTGCCGTCATTTTTGACGGCTGGGTACACTAGTTCTGTTTTAAACCTCAACATAGCTTCATTTTTCAATGCTTTATTAAAACCGGTTACTTTTCACAGTGGTTCACTCGTGCTCTATGGCTTCATGAGCGTAATATCTGTGGATCACGTCTTTTCACCAATTCTTGGGGTGGACCTCCATTTGTATGCATTCTACCTGGCAGCCTTTAATCTTGTCGAAGCTCATACTCTTCTCTTATTTTGTCAGTTCAGTAAATTTTAGATCTTTCATTGGCATTGTTGCATCTGTTATAGTCTGTGAATTTATTTATTTATTAGTTTTGTCAGTTAAACTTCCTCAGTGAAACCAGTACTACAGTCTCGTTCAGGCAGAACACGCTTTTATTTCCTAGCTTTGTTAGTCATGCCTTCCGAGAGTTAGTCCAGTCATGCGGTGTTCTCTCCTCACCGTCAGTCAGTGAAGTCAATCCCATTCAGAAGCATTCAGTCAGGACTTCACTTCGACCAGTTTAGATCGATCAACGGCCCCGGAAGATCGGAAGTGCCCATCCTTCAAAGCTGAGCAATCGTCCGTGTCTTGCGAACCAGCGAACCTTGTTCGTGGTTGATTCGGGTTCCAGCATCGCGTATTACTGTCCTAAGAAGACGTGTTATTGTCTTCTATACACAAGCACCTGCAGTGTCTGTATGTCATTCTATGACCATATGGTAAACTGCTGTAAATTGTGCCCTTGCGATTTCTACTTTCTAACAAAGAGGCTGCCTTCTGGCCCCGTTTGCCAAAACATTTAATTACCTCTTAAATTAGATTTCCACACGTACAATGTCTTCTGTGTAAAGACAATTTTTAACTTTTCTTTTAATACCGAGTAAAAAAAATATAAATGAAATCAAACTTTCAACAACTAGTGATTGATGCTATACGTGTCAATTTTTTTCTTTCTATCGTAACGCTTAAATTAACGTTATGCGAACCTGTATTGGCGCGAAATAGACCTCTATGCAGTAATTAATCAATAAGATATCTCAACCTACCCGAACATCATACAAAAGTGCGCCTTATGAAAGACTCTCCAGGATTGGTTTTACAGAGTTCGGTTTTGCCTTCCTTTTCTTTTGAAGAGGTCAGCTTGATCGGAGGACCATCGCAGAATATCCAGTGATCGATTTCATTTCTTGTGCCTATTTCACATTTTATTTTAAGAGTTAAAAGTTAACTTTCATTAATTTTCGGAAGTCGAATTCTCATCTTAGGTTGTTATTCCGTGATACACAAAAAATGTTGGAATTTTATATTGTGCGTGCTGACATACTCTGACATTCCGTCTATTTTCCTTATTTTATTTACCTATGTAAATTACTTCTTGCTTGTTTGCTCTCTCAATTCTCTTTGGTGAACTTTACCAAGGGTACAGCTGACCTGAAGGTCCACAGTGCGTGTGTATTGGGACAGTCCTCATTGTTTTGTCAACAGGTGCTCTTGTGTGCTAATTGCGACGCATATTAGTAGAGACTTCAGTACGCGCGGCTGTCTTGGACATTAAGTGGCACGGTTTATGTAAACAGCATGCCCTCCAGCTACATGCGACCCTTGTAGCAGGCCTCAGTGATTGCTTTACTGTTGTTTGCCTGTATCTGTTATTGTGCGCAGCTGTTCTTGTTCATACACAAACAGCTTGAGTTTGTTATATGTTTTATTGACTACCCGGCCAATGTGGATTGTGCCTGTGGCAGCGACTAAAAACTCTACTGTTATGTGTGTGGCAGTTGCTTTTAATGTTTTTGAACAGCAGCTACTTCTACACAGATTCTCATTTACGTTATTCACTGTGTTCTGCATGCTTCATAAAAATGTAAATTAATTAACATCGTATTCAAAACATCTCGTTATTGAGACCATAATTTTCGTAGAAGTATCGCGAATCAAAATATGCCTTCACACTTGAATCGAAAGGCGTCACTTCATTTATTCCTTATTAGACCAAATTACATGTTAACCGTGGGTGCTTTACTTGTGCACAAATTTTTAAGAAATCTTACGCCTCCTGAAATTTACTCCTGTTGATTCAAAATCCACCTACTGTAAGGTGGAGTTTCATTCTGCTGTGTAAGTTTTCGAGTACTCATCGGTGAATCAAAATATCATTCTTAAGTGATCTTCGTAGTTCACTTCCATTGCAACATCTAAAGAATGTTTTATAAATCAGGACAAAGTTTTCATCTGAGGTGCTGCTCAATTATGTTTATTTCTACAGCACAAACAAATCTTGGCTCTATGTAGGGTTTGGAATAACTCGATGTAGGAAGAAGCAATTCCACTCACAAGTGTCATGTTATTTTGCAATCGTCACTGTCCAGTATACTCGTGGGATGATTGTCGATTTTTCAGCTGGTACTTCCAGCTCCAGCTATTTACCTATTATTTCTAGGACATCACATAAAAAATGTTGGAAAGCTCAAAATCAGAAATGAAAAATTGTTTATACATTTGTTATATACTTATACATACAAATTTATATATATGTGAATATATGTGTATATATATGTGTATATATATATGTGTATGTGTGTATATATATGTGTATATGTATATATATATATGTATATGTATGATTTTGTTTTAAAACGAATGTAGTTTCAAAAAAGCATGTACTGCTAATCACCATGTGGAGAAATTTCGTAGCGTAGCGCGAAATTCGAGTGTAGTTTCGTAACCTCTTGGGGAGCGACTGTTGAGGGTGGAATGTCATTCCTCACGCAGTGGTGGCCCTGGAATTTCTAGCATCCGAGCGGCAACCTCCGTGTTCCTTTATTGGGACGCCTCACAACCTGTATCCAAGTCCAGGTAAAACAGTTGGCGCACTTCCCTGTTATCCTAAACAAAGTGGAAGCACTTGGTGGGATACAGAAACGAAAGTAGGTCTTTCTTGTGCTACGACGTGTAGATGAAGAGTGTCTGCTCTCGGTTTTTCTCTTAGTGTATGAAAAAAATATCAGTTTCGCGAAGTGTGTGTACTGCGTTGGCAATCTGTCAGCTTGCAATTGATGTTCTTTGAAGCCCATTGCAGCTTCATCAACAGTAATGAATTTTTTACCGCTGCCCCATACATGTCTTTTCCTATAAACCAGACCAGCGTGTTACGCCAGCGAATTACCTCGAGAGTGATTTGTTCTCATCCTTAATATTGGTTTCTGCTAACAAGAAAACTTAGAAGCTTCTATTTGGGCAAATAATATATTGTTCTTGTTGTCTTCTTTCATGAGATTCGTTTGTTAATGTTCGTTTACTCTGCTTGATTACTTTTTAACTTTCTTACCATGAGTTTTCACTCTAGTTTAGTGATGATTGTTACTCTCTCAACTAAAAACTTTAGTCTCATTCACCTCGATTGTTTTGCCATTCATTGTGCGTCTAAATTGGCCTTCTGAGCTGTCATGACTTCATCAAATTTTCAAATTAAGTACATTAAATCGAAAAATCTGTTCACTATCATAGGAAGCGACGTGATTTATTGACGTTTTATTTATTTTTTTTTTGCGTTCGATGATGCTGAAATGTACCTCGTGTGAGTTTTTTTGGTGAACAATGACGAGTTTTCGCCTGTGAAACATGTAGTGTCATCGTGAATAATATGGCCTACAGCATTACATCCTCTGAATTTTTTATGCATTTTGTGTTCACCTTTTGCTGTTATGTTAGAGCGTCTCCATCTGGTCATGACGGGTTTGTAACATTTAGATAATTCTCCATTCAGTTCACCCGTGTCTACATAACACATCAGTAGTAATTACTTTTGATGGTCTCCTGACATTTAGGATCATCTTGTTACGCGATAACTTTCATTTTTCTAATGTCACCACAATTCTCCTTAGTCGCCACAATTGTAATCACGAATACAGTATCGCCCTCTGTGAGAAGTTCTAGACTGTCTGCTTTGAAGTTGGTTACAAATAATTGAAATTAACTCAAGTTTGTTAGCAATCAATTTTGATGATTTGAGCGCAAATGGGCACAACTTTTGTTCCTGGCAATTGACATTTGCAGTTGCGTCAATTTAAACCGAATAATCATGACAGAGATAATTTATTTAGAGTTTCTATTCTCATAGTTGGGTCGGTGAAATAGTATGAGATGAGGATTCTTTGTAAAGTACAAAGATACAGTATATATAATAATAATATTAATATATATATATATATATATATATATATATAATAACTTGGGTGTTTTCTTGCTGAACCATTAAATTTATTTTCATGTGTCTGGACACACACGGGAAATTTTTGCGCCAGCGCCCAAGTAACTTATTATTGAACATCAAATGATTGCCTGCGCTGGCCCAGACTTTGCACTTGCAAGGAATCGTTTTTCACGTTGATGTATTCAGGTTCTGAAATCTCGTTATTACCTCTATGAAGACCAGTCGTGCTGACTCAAATTATTTCGCCTAACCTTTAAATATTATTCACTGGTGTCAGTAAGTTTTTTGGTTAATATGAAGGCGAACTTTTCTGAACTCGTTTTCCTCAACGGAAATAGAGACCTAAATAACGGAATGCCATAGTTTATTTATTCTGCTGTTTCGACAAATTGTGACCTTAAAATAAAGCGATGAAATTTCATAAGCATCCATTCCTGAATTGAACATTCGTTAAGCTCGGCGTATGAACTTTAAAATAACTGGCATTTTTTTGGACCAACCGGAGTCTTCACAAAGCAAGTATAGTAACTGCTGGTGCTGTTATTTTCAACATGGAGTTCCGACAGGGTTTAACACACGAAGGTAAATTGCCAGTTCTTATAGAATCGAGCATTGTCTTGTGCATTTACAAATATAGCATTAGGCTCTTTTAATATTGAGAAACTATGTACTACATGTCTAGATTGATTTTGAGCATCAGTTATATATGTATACCTACATACAGACACTTTTACGAACAGTGCCGAGAGCATGTTTACATGGGGTTGCAATTACGTACCTATTTTATACGGTCTGATACATCTGAATACATACTGTGCACTCTGCATCCATATTCTTAGGTCTGATACATCCGAGTACTGCGCACTCTGCATCCATATTCTTAGGTCTGATCCATCCGAGTACTGCGCAATCTGCATCCATATTCTTAGATCTGATCCATCTGAGTACTGCGCACTCTGCATCCATATTCTTAGGTCTGATCCATCCGAGTACTGCGCGCGCAATGTTCATAATCACGTGTCAATCCCGAATGCAGTTTGATATTCAGACTTTTGCCGCTGGAAAATGAGCGGCAATTTTTATTCTTGTATTGTATTGGATTTACCTTAACCATTTGTATGGTTCTGTTGGGCCAGACTAAACCACGAATAACAATTATAGTGATGCTAACTAGCATTCCTATAGCAAATATTTTTTTGCCATCAGTTGGTTAAGTAATAAAAAACAATCGCTGTTATAGATCACATTTTGAGAAGTCTACTGAAGTAACATGCAACTGGTGTTCCGCCTCAAAAACTTTTTCAACGACCACTGAATACATGGAAGATTTCCTCGAAAACATTCATTACAAAATAATGATTTTATTTCTAATTTCGATAATTACTGATGTGAAATTACAGTATGTATATGTATATGTATATGTATATGTGTATGTATATGTATATATATATCGAAAATTCATCGGTCAATGACCCTCTTCAAGATAACATACGAGAAATATTTTCGTGTAGCATTTAGCTCACAATTTTTTTGAGACATTAGCCTTCTTGCTGTCCGTATTAAGCACTTTATGATCATGGTATAAATCCTTTAACGATTTAATCTAGTTCTTATTAGTTTTAAACAACTGCACTAAATTTTATTGCATCTAACTGGTTTAAGAAATTCATAAATTTAATCACTATACAGTCTCTAAACTGGCATTTTTTCTCATTTTGAATTATTTGAGTATTGTGTTTTTGACTCTAATTTTCAAACTCTTGGCGGAGACCCATTTTTAAAGAAAATGTTACCCTTCAACAAACAGGGAACTTCTATAAAGTTTCCCTAACATATTCTTCGGCCCTTTTTAAAGAATATTAAAAATAAAATGTACACGTTTCAATTGAAAATGATTCGGATATTTTAATTGGTAATTTTAGTCGCATTCACAGCTATCGTCTCTCTAGTCACTTGTTTTACAAAGAATCATGGTTTTTACTCTGCGCAATTGTTTCATTCTTTGCAGCAAAGTTTTCACCTTCAGCGCTTTCATCACACACTTCAAGTTACATAAATAAATTGGAGATACGAAGTATCTATTCAGTCTGTACTTAGCGGAAAACAAGGAAATTAATTAATTTTGATGTTTAAAAATATTTTGAAGGTAAACGAAACAAATATGCATCATTTTTAGTTCGTTAAACGTTCAGTTGCACCTACGCTGCTACTGAAACTGTCATTGACTGTCGGTGAAGTGTTGTGTTCTTGTCTGTAGACTAGATGTTATATACCTCACTTCACTACTCAGATTATCACCTCGTTCCTACTGTCTGCTTTCGTGATTTATGCTTCTTGTAACTATTGAAGTTTTCGTTAACGAGTGATGGTTATGCCTCGTGCATGACTATTACAACTTGTCACTCTGTTATATCGAGTATCAGTAATATAGGTTATTCTATTAAAAGGTCACCATCGCGCGTTAATTGTGGCCGTGTGTTACGTGGACGTTCCACAGGTTAATGAAATTTTGCCTGTTTTCAGAAACCGAGTTTATTAATTCGTGTTGCATTACGCAGTGACGATTTTGCTGTTGCAGCTCCTGGCAAGTGTTCGTGAAAAGTTCACTTGAACGCACCTCAAATTCTGTTGTGTTACCAACTAGTAAACGTAATACTCACCTAGCCCCGTGTTCACCTAGCCCCGTGTTCACCTAGCCCCGTGTTCACCTAGCCCTCATGTTGCAATAAAATTGCACTTCATGTTGCAGTGAATCGCACTTCATGTTGCAGTGAATCGCACTTCATGTTGCAGTGAATCGCACTTCATGTTGCAGTGAATCGCACTTCATGTTGCAGTGAATCGCACTTCATGTTGCAGTGAATCGCACTTCATGTTGCAGTGAATCGCACTTCATGTTGCAGTGAATCGCACTTTGTGTTGCTATAAATCTCACTGTGTGTTACGATTTCCACTTCATGTAAAAATGACTTCCACTTCATGTTTCAGGTTACAATAAATTCCACCTCATGTTACAATGACTTTTACTTTGTTACAACGACTTTTACTTTGTTACAATGAATCTCGCTTCATGTTACCTGTAATTATGCGTCATGTTACTATGAATTTGACATGACGCTTCAATGAGTATGACTGCAAGTATGACGAGGACACAACAATGACTGCATTTATTGTCACAGGCGCTGCGCTGGACACCGTGGTCACGGCAGCTGGCAACAACGTCACTCTCACGTGTCCTCCTGCTTCTCAGACCTACGTGCTGCTACTCGTGTGGTCCTGTCGTGGCTGTGAGGTGAGTTGCCGTGTGTTGACAGGGCTGTGAGGTGAGTTGCCGTGTGTTGACAGGGCTGTGAGGTGAGTTGCCGTGTGTTGACAGGGCTGTGAGGTGAGTTGCCGTGTGTTGACAGGGCTGTGAGGTGAGTTGCCGTGTGTTGACGGGGGCCGTGAGGTGAGTTGCCGTGTGTTGACGGGGCTGTGAGGTGAGTTGCCGTGTGTTGACGGGGCTGTGAGGTGAGTTGCCATGTGTTGACAGGACTGTGAGGTGAGTTGCCATGTACACCCAGGACTGTGTGAGAATACACTCACGTACTAATTTCTTGAAACGTTTGTTATTTCCTTGCATTTATTATTTGTCTGGAATTAAATTGCTTATCTTCCTCAGATGTGCCATGTTTAACTAGAGGAATGTCAGGCAACTAAAGACTGTATGATATTAAATTGAAGAACTTGGGAGATGACATAACATTTACAGACCAATAAAGGAATCTGCATTTGTAAGATATGTCGTGTTTGACTCGATGATATTGTCAGAGTAAATGTGTTAGGCACGCGTTTGGTCTTTACTTGATAAAATGTGCAGACAAATCATTTTCCGACGTAGGGATATTACTCAGAGAAACTCATTACTCGCTTGTTTAAATCGTTCTTAATGGTATATCTTGGCACAACTATTGGCAGACAAACATCGGAGCGTTTCATCATACGCAAATATGACTTGAATATTAACGACCCGCGTTCCATCAGCGTAGGCTGAGAAACAATGAATATCTCACAATGATAATAAACCACCATAATGGTTAAGGCATTTCTACAACGTTAGTTTGCATCTGTGCATTGCTGTCCTTGTTCTGAGATGGGTGATCGGTGACCGCCATCTCGTCTTCAGTTAGTCAGATGGCTTTTGAGGAACCATGCCGTGGCTGAGAAAAGATTTCCTTGCCGTGATTTATGCGGCAATTTTGGGGCAGTTTGCTCGGGTGCTGTTGTGCTCAACCAGTGACTCGAAAACCTGCCTTTTGTTTGGTGCTTGCTGTCTTGAGACTTACACCAAAAGATTGCGTTGATGGCATGAACATTTCTTGAAAGATTGTCTCAGCTTAGACCACTGGATTATGCTAAGCTGCTCAGGCCAGTTTTCCTATTTTTGAGTCATTCCTCGTGAATACAGGAACTACAGCAAATATTAAGGCTCTTTAAAGCATGGCTTTCATCACTATCATCGAGTTCTCGTGACGTATGACTCTGCTGAATGTTGTTCAGTTCTGCGCTGACTGCAATCGTGCATTTCTCATCAGATGAAATATTTACCACTCACATGTATTTGCGATTGTTACTCGCGCTAGTTTCTTTTCAAAATGCATTACTGCTGGTTAGTATCAATTGTAACAATCTCCGTCTTACTGGACTGGTGTCGTTTAGTTACCCAAGTCCCAGTCATGAAAGAAGGATTAATATTAGTTTTACTGGGTTCTCTTTTATTGCAAAATCAAATATCAGGATCTCATCACAATGGTGAGGCTAGTCTTTGTTCCTAATAAGGTATGAATATCTTATAGTTTGCTGGTATTTTCACTGTATTTGTTCGATATATGGCTTGGCTTGTTTTCATTGTGCAGGTTTTAGCTTAAATTATGTTAGCCAATTCTCGGATGTATAAAAAAGTAAAAAAAATATCTGGTATAGAATGAATAGTCTTGAATAGAACTTATGTAATTCTTGCATTACAAAAATCAGAGTTTGATGTTTTTCTTTTTCATTGTTCTTTTCTTTGTTTCTGTCATTTTTCGGAAATTCATGTGTATGCAAAAAAATCCACAGGAATCAGTTAAGATTTAAATTTGGTTTTGGTAACTCCTAGAGTTAACTCTAATCGTTGCACCGCAGGCGTTGTACAGTTTTTCAATCAAATAATAAAATAAGGCACGAAAACTGTTTCAGAATAACGAACAGTTGCATTATGTTTCGCATGCCACCGACATCGTTTCTCCATTCACTTTTTTCACGTGTAAGAAGTAGAAATCGAACACGGGTTCCAAGTGAACGAGAGAGCCACAAGTTCGAGTCTGGAGCAGTCAGGTCAAAAACAGTTAGGTCCTTGTGATCTATTTTTCTCACCCCAGCAATGTTTTGACTGTAGCTTCCTCTCAAGTTTAGGGAAATCTCCGCGTATTCAAACACGTATGCCTTCACAAGACTCTTCGGCTGCAATTAAAATAGTCGACTGAATGTCGTCCTTGCCCACCATGAGAGCCTGGCTGGGCCCTTTGTCTGGCTCGTCCCTTATAAATAGCAGCCCTCGCTTCTCCATATCGATCGCCCAACTCCCGCACTCACTTTATGGCTTCACCGAACAATAACTTGCCTTTTCCTGCGGCTGTGGCGAATTTCCGAGCCGCGGCTGCTTCAGTTCGTTCTCTGTCATTCCTATTTTGTGTTCATGAGTGTGCTTTGGGTTATGCATCGGAGGTACTCATCTTTTTCAAGCGCTCTGGAGGTTACAAGCAAATTGTTGGTATCTCAGTAGAAACGTCTTTCTCTGTTCCTTTGGACAGATTCATGGTTGAAAACATGTGCTTCAATCTTCCGTGCTGTGGTTAGATTTATCTTCTTCAGGTGTGGCTACTAAAAACCAGCAACGTTGAATTTTCTTAAGAATTCTTTTTTGAAAGAGTGACATGTAACGACCCTGCACTTGAATGTTTTAGCCGAGAGTTTTACGTATTACTTCATTAAGACTCTTAAAAAATTCTTCATTAGATTTTCTATGCTTCGGTGGATTTTTTGTCTTCTATAATGTGCTTGTGATGTTTTTATTACGTATACACGTTAAAAATTAACATGGTGCTATAAAATTAACAACCCATGCCCTTATCAACGCGTGTTAGCGGCAAGTAACGAGTGTCTAGAGGGGAAAGAGGTTTGGAATAACATGGTTTCCACGTGAAAGATTTGGAGGATATATGCGTTCGTATGAACGATGGGGTGAGGTAGCGTACAACAGTACAATTATGGGAAGCTGTATGAGGCACGGACAATCGTGCATCCTGTTTATTGAAATTATTCCTAATTGCTGTTCCACTACCTTCTAATACTTTACAGTGCGACCCATGATAATAGTCTAACGTAATATTACTTAAAATATTACATTAAAATATCTCTGGACCGATTAGATAACTATTTCTTGAATAGATAATGATTTATCGAGGATTTAAGATTACTATTTGTAATGCTAACAATGTATGTTGAAAGACACGACACTTTTTTTCCTTAAAATTTGTGTTTGTATCGACCCTCGATATTAGTCCAACATGATTTAAAGCGAGAATTCATTATGAAGAGGGATTAAAAAGCACTGATACTAACTTTAACATTGTATTACATATAAATTTGCACCACTTAAAATGCGGAGTGAATACAGTTTACAAAACATATAGGTCATTTATTAATGTAACGTTCATTACACTTCATGACTTCAAAAACACGATCATTTGTCGATTTAGTCACTTTCAATGTTGTAGCAAATGACACCATGTCGATGCGACTACTATGGCGTTCTATAAGTCTTGTTTCGAAGTAAATTACCGACCATCAGCATAAATATCTGTCGTAATGATGGACTAGAAACTTTTTGTTGAGTGCAAATCCGGTGAATTTGTAGGCCACACCAAACAATTGTCATCTTTGAATCACAACGAAGTCAGATATTGTTTTGTTGCTCTCGCTGAATGCGAAGGTGCATTGTCTTGCATCAACACGATCTTTTTTCAGAGTGACAAAGACTGGTTTTCAAGCGAAGGTAAAAGTGCTTGATTTAAAAGTTCAGAATATAAAGATGAGTTAATTTTAACGCCATAGGGAATCGTTAAAGGTCCTATTATTCCAACAGGTGGGACCTGTAATGATTCGCTGTCGTGCTAAGTTTAACTCAACTTATTAAAGTGAACTTTAGAATCAACCTCTGTTACCTTGGCCAGTGTCTCTCCGGAAAAACCTGGCGTTTATACAAGACAACGCACTTTGGCATTCAGCCAAGACAACTAAGCAATATCTGGCTTTGTTGTGTTTCCAAGACAATAATTTAATGGCATGGCCTCCAAATTCGCCAGATTTTGACCCAATAGAAGTTCCTGGTCTATCATTACAGGAGAAATTTATGCTGTTCTTCAGCAATTTACTTCGAAAAAAGGCTTATGGAATGACATACTAGCCGTATCAAGATCAGTGCCATCTGCTACAGTAACAAAAATTTCTGAAATGACAAATGATCGCGTTTATGAAGTCATAAGTGCAAGGGACGTTACATTAATAAATAACCTTCATATTTTGGGAAATCTGTTCACTGTTCATTTCAAGTGTTGCAGATTTACATGTATTATCATGTAAATGTTAGTTTCAATTTATTTTAATACCCTTTGATAATGAATTCACTTTTTATTTGATTTTGGACTAATATCTAAGATCGATAAGAATACCAATTCGCAAGAAAAAGTATTATGCCTTTCAACATGCATTAGTAGTATTGCAAATAGCTATCTTAGATCATCGATAACTAATTATATATTTATAAATAGCCGTCTAATATATCAAAAGATATTTAATGTAATATTTTAAGCGATTTATATTGGACGTTTAGCGTGGGGCGCACTGTACATCCAACGATACAGGGGATAAATTGTGAAAACATGACATTTACAAATGGTGATTATTTATAAGGAAATAGTGACAAAACATATATTTAGTCAAAAAAATTGGAAGTACTATTATCTCAAGGATGCTTTGAAAGAGAATTATCATCGCTGATTGAAATTTGCCTATAGTAACTTTAGAAAACTATTTTGTGACGATATATATCCTTTGCTAAAGTCATCTGTAAAAAAGAATAATGAAATTTATGTATATGTAAGAATGTATTTAGTTCTTTTAATAGTGCACTCTTCGTTGTCAAAATTAGAAACATTTATTCATCAAGTTTTTTATCGAAAGGAGAAATAAATTTTTGAATTGAAGACTTTAAAAGTATACATTGATTGCGACTCACGTTGATCGTGTTCGAACATCATGCATCACTTAAGTAAGTTTTACCCACGGGTGTTTGGTCACAAGACTTGGCCGGGTGTGTTTGAAGATCATTTGTTTGTTTGATTGATGCACGAGCAATGCCATGATTGGAAACATCTATAAACGATCCTGTGTTCATTATTATTTCCCTGCAGAGGGTTGAAAATTTTTCTTCTATTTGGAAATGAAAATACTACTGCTTCTAAGCCACTGCCGTGTTGCTTTGTTCTCTCAAATCTGAACGAGGTTGGCTGGACACTGAGGTGCGAGTGGTGTGTTAGTTCAGTGTGGCTTCCTTGATAATGCAAGTAAAAGCCTTATCGTTTGCATCACCATCTTCTTATGAGATACCTATCCAACTTTTTACTTTTGCAATTTCTTATTGTTGCATTTGTTATTAAATATAAAATTGAGAAACGATGCGTTGTAATAGTTGTCACAATGTATGGTGAATTTGGAGAACGCGTGACGTTTTTCTCGGTATTTTATATTATATAAATATTCATCACGATGCATAATATTAATGTCTATCATTCCGTTATCAATGCTGATTGTAAATTATGATCGTGTCTTAAGTTGAAGTTAGTAAATATCTTCAGTATAAGCTGCTACTTTATGTTTAAACTTTTATGCTCCTCAAAGAGTATCTTTATCACGAGTAGATGCTGGCGTAATTGGTATTATCCTTTTGAAATAATTACGCAATTTTTTCTTCTATTCTGTTTTTCAGTGACTTTTGTTTTGTTTCGCTACACGACACCGTTATGCACGGAAGAAATCTTCTCTTAAAACCGTTTCAGATTTTCTCTGTTACTCGTGCACTTTGCTAAAATCTGTGAAAATTAGTCTAGGTCTTTTAAAAGGGAACAAGAGTTTCATTGGTTCGCTCTTCGTTTGTGTCACAAAGGAGGTTGGATCCCACAAAGCCTCCGCTAATTTTAGTCCTTAGTTCAGGGCCAAGTAATTAAAACTCACATTGAGTTACTCCGGCGCCAGAAAGAAACACTGCCCTCAACTTTCCGCGAAATTCTTCCTGCAATTAAGAGAATTTCTGTCGACCAACCTCAGCAATCGTGTGTATTTTATCTCGGTTAGACGTACGGTTGAAATGACTACATTTAAATGATACTTCCCAAAACTGGGATTTTTTACCGTTTCTTCTTCTGGGCTGCGAAATGCCAACAATATCTAGATGGTTATTTCTGGCCGCCTGAATTACTGTAGGATCTGGTTTTAGAGTGTGGATTCTTTTCTGTTGTTCGCATATGAGTAGATTAGAAATCTGCGCGAGCTTTTGTGTTTGCTGGGTATGTTGGAATATTTTATTAGTAGATTTTGAATTTACCCGGGTGAAGGAGGAATTCACAATGGTGAAAATTGAATTTACCATGGTGAGGATTATATTTACCATGGTGAAGAGGAAATCCACCATCGTGAAGACTAAATTTACCATGATAAAAAGGGAATTCACTGTGGTGAAAAAGGAATTTACCCTGGTGAAAAGGGAATTTACCCTGGTGAAGAGGGAATTTACCCTGGTGAAGAGGGAATTTACCCTGGTGAAGAGGGAATTGATGACGAGTGTCTCTCAAAGATACAGTGCATTCGTTGAATTAGTTTGTAATCAAACTCCAGTTTCTCTATTGATGTTATTTGCTCACTTTCGTGTTCCGAGATGTTGGTATAATTGCGTCTTTCTCGTTACTTCATTGAAGTTTCTTGACAATTGAAATGTTGATAAATGATTTCCATTCAATGATTTTATGGAAGAGTTTGCATGCCTCCTTTTTTTAACATTGGGATTTAAAGTCCCTTATTTTTTATGTTTTGTTTTTCACTGCACTTGTGTTGATTTTTTCGGCATATTTTTTCGATAAGATATCGTTGAACCCTAGTTAAATTTTATTATTCATTTCTGTCAATGTTCATGCGTATTTTCATTTAGACGTTGTATTTATGAACGTAGTTCTGCATTTGCTACAGAATAAGTTCTAAAGAGCGGTGCGAGCAGTTGCTTTGAGCCTGTAAAAATGAAATTCTGAATGGATCTCCAGTATGTAGCTATGAATGAGGTGGGTGTGTGTAAAATACTGCATCGACACATGGAACTGTGTGCATGGATAATTCATCACAACGTGTTGTGCTTTCGTGCCGCGTATGCGACGTGTGCATGTCAGGAATTTTTTTCAAAAATGAAAAATACTTGGCGTGCATGTTACCAATGTATGTGTATATATATATGTAAATCAATTTCAACCTCATTTCAACCAATTATCACTATGGGATCTTACGTGAAACTTGACAATATTCAACAATATGATACCTACCATCTGATACTCGAACAAATCTTTTTAGCGATTACCATCCCTCGATCTAGTGATTGATATCCCCAAAAAACTCATTGTGTTTGTTCCTTCTTTAGATCAATGATGAGTCGTCGCACACGGATGTGAAGTTAGTGGAGTACAAGTCTGACTCCATCACCCATTTCCATCACGAGGGCCGCATCCAGCTGGATGCAAACAACGCTCTGCAGTTCAAGCCTGTCCGGGCCACGGACTCGGGGCGCTACCGCTGTCACGTCAACAACAAGGACGAGGTCCTCGTGAAGCTCATCGTGCAAGGTGAGGGTCTTTCTTGTTGGTGCATCTCGACGAGTTGTTGCTCTCGGCCTCAGGTGGTCAGTCATGAAAGCGCACTCCAGCTAACTTGTTCCTACATCAAGGCGAACAAGTGTGTAGTCATAACGCTGCCTAGTAACGCGGGAGTATCATTTGAAAATCTGTTTCGAAAACTATCTCCTTAATTTAAAGGTTAAATGTCAGTGTTGTCCATACGCTTCGTTTGTAGCTACTGCCGGGCTGCAAGCGCAAAACCTTAGTATATCGAAGAATTTGCTATTAAAAATTGATTGAAAATTACATGTTGAAACACTTGAACAACCAAATTTGTATGCATATGTTTAATTTACTAAACACATAATCTACGTGTTTCATTCAAGCATAAGGGAAAGCTGCCTACTTGCATAATTATTTCCATTTCTATCGTGTTTTGTGACGCAGATACTTCATAAGTATGAGGTAAGTTCTTTTTATGGATACGAATGTATGTTCAATAATATAAATGAAAGAATATTACTGTCGATTGTGTTTTCTTCCAGCTATGTTTTCTGGCAATTTGAGTACTTTTTCTTTTAGACATTCTTTCGTTGGAACAAAGAGAAATAAGCTTGGGGTATGGGTTACGTTAAGCTGTCGTGTTAACGAATGAGTTATGATCCCGCTGAAGTATCCTATCCAAATTTGTAGGATACTATTGCATCCATTGGAAGTTGAGAAGTTCTAAATTTTTTAATGATTCATTAGTTTATATTGCTTCAGTGTTTAAAATGGCTTGAAGATTTTCACCCGTCAGGAGATGCATATTTTGTTTTGATAGAGCAACAAGGATTAATATTGCGTACCTGAGCATTAATTTCATGATCTTTTTTATTTATTTACGTAAAGCCTTCATTTTTGTGGCGCACACTGAATGTTTCACACTTGTCGCTGTGCCGCATTTTAGATATGATTTAGTCACGCATTTAATCAAATAACGCATTTTAAACAATTAGGAAATTATTTGATTTAGTTCCTCATAACTTTCGATGAAAGACGGAGAACTTTTTCACTATTCTCAATTTTATAGTAGTGTATAAGTGTCCATATTTTTCTTGAACTTCAGGCCTTCATCTTTAGGTGGAGAACAATTGTAGTCTTAGATACAGTTTCCTGTTTCTTACTTTTTATCTTAGATCAAATATTGTGCTCGTCGTAGCTTAGAGCTTGTCCTCCCACTTCAAATGGTTAAAAATGAGATATTTGGGTAGTTCTAGACTAGCATGACTAGATGGTATTGACTTAGAATATCTGGCAAATGAGATTGTACAATGCAGATTTTTAGGCCAAGAACCTTTTTTTAAGGGAGTAAATAATAATGTTGGCATGCTTCAATTTGGTCGTGAAGCTTTCATTAAAATCAAATTTCATTTCTCTCTTCAATCGTTGTAAACACAACATAACTTAATTCAGTGAAATCTGTACACTGAAATTTAAATTTGCTGGAGCAGGCTATCATTTTACTCTACAGGCGCAATCATCCAATACATTGAAATGCACTGTATCTTCTCGAGGTCTTTCCTGCATTAAGGAAGTCAAATCATGTCTCGTCCTGAGACATGAACGCGTAACGTCACCTGTCAAGGCAAGATATTATTTCGTAGCATGTGCCACGACTTAGTATGAGAAATCACAATGTAGCATTATATCTTAACATGAGACGTTATGTGATATGTTCATGTGAAGGTCGCATCTCATTGGGAAACAGCGTGTGAATCTCCAGCTGATCGTTTGTGATATTTGCACTAATTTTTCAAAGTTTAAATTTTAAGTCGCGGACGTGTCAGTAGACCTGTGCGCTGATCGCTGGTGTTAGGTCTGGAGTTTAGGAGTTTTTTCTTGTTGCCCTTGGATCCTGACGCCGATATTTAATAGCGACCACCTTTGAGCTGGAAATTAGGATCTTGGCGCTGGAGTTTCGCCTCTTTGATCCTCGCTTTCAAAGTTTCGTCCTCACATTTTTAGATTTTAAATCCTTGTTTTTTTTTACAGATAGCGTTGTCTTTCTGAGCTTTACCTCCATGTGCTCGGTTTTTAGAGGAAAATATTCAATTTGTTAATAAGGTAAATAAAAGCCTGTAATTATTTCATGTTTGGTACCAATTAGGACTGAATATAATTAAGGAATTAATATGATACAAAGGCTGGTCAAACTATGACATCTTTCTCGATTAAATTGAAGAAAATCATTCAATCTAAATCGAATAATACATTCATTTTCATTTTATATCCTGTTTACAGGTACGTTTATCTTTCAATTGCAGATAGAAAATTCAGGCATTTTACTGCGAATAACATTCGAATGTGCGTGATGAAATTTTGGAATGTCTTCACTAAAATGTTACTTCAAATCGGTGCATTTGTTCTTCATTCTATGTTTTAGCTTGAAGATAGCAACTCCTCTGGAAAACGGGTGTGTGCTGACTATTTTAGAGCTGCAGAAATGGGCATGAACCAAATTAATGCGGTATCAAAACCGCAACGATGGCGCTAACGATGCAGATATGTAAAACAAACTATAAACGTAAGTGAAGTAATAGAAACAAAGTAAAAGTCCGTTTTTAAAATGGTGAACGTGAATCAAAGACGTAATCGTGCTAACGATGACAGATATGTAAAAATAATTATATACGTAAGGTTTCATGTATCAAACTGATATTTAGAACTTATTTTAGAAAAAAATTCTTGAAATCTATTTCTCTAATTGTGGAAGTTAAGTTTGATTCCGATTGAATTTGTTGCTTTGCCTGAGCAAACACAAAGTAATGTGGATTGATTCTGAGCTGAAAACAGCAGAAGTTACTCGAAAGTCTCCAACTTTGCAGTCGCAAGCTGTTCCCCTATCAGCTATTTCAGGGCCAATACGAAGCGTGCTACATCTCGCGGAGTCAAATCAAGTATTACGAAAAAACTTTCAATCCCTGAATGTAAAGTTCTAGGTTAGATTCAATTTGGAAGTTTGTAAGCGTCTTTAGGAAAGTTGGTTCGGTTTCAAGTGTCCTGAGCCAGGGAGAGGACACTTGGTGATGCTCCGTCATCGTCGTGGCGGGCTTTTCTTACTTCCACTAAATCAGTTCACTCATTTACTTTGAATTCGAAAGTTATTTGTTTGTTTTCTCAAGTCGCTAAAGCTCGTGTTTTGCCTGAGAATTTTTGTTTTGACAGCTAATTCATAAATTATTTAGGCAAGCTTTTTAAAAGTTTTTCATACTATGAGTTCTACACTTATTGTGAATCAGTTCGATTGTTATTAATACCTTTGAAAGTTTACTATTTTTTAATGCAGAATTCATGTGCAGCAACTTTTTTGTATTAAGATTTAGTGCTTCGTTTTGTTTAGTCGTGAATATTTATGCATCCGTTTGATTAATGAACTTCAATTTGTGGTTCTAAGTTATGTCAGCAGTTTCTTGCTTTTTTTTTCTTCATACAAGTCTGACTTCCTCATCACTTTGGGAACAAAGACTGGGACAGTACCGTGCGAATAACTTCCCTATTTTTCCTGTTAGGTTGTTGCATGCAATGACATGTGCTGTCTTTTGAAATTATTGCGCGCAATACGGCAGTACAATGAGTAGTCACACGCTCAGAAAGCTTTAGCATAGGACTTTTGACGATTATATTCCTGAGTAATTAAAATCGCAAAAATACTTTTCGAAATAACTTTGATATTACTCTCAAGCTACTCGTATGTCGCTTGGGATCCCATATTTCTTTTCTTTCCTTCTTTACACTTAGGTCTGCCTTTCTCCTTCGCTTTACTAGTCGCTACGCATCTCTCCCACTACTTTTCTGACCTTTACCACCTACACCAACACCAATACCACCTCCTCCAACACCAATACCACCTCCTCCAACACCAATACCACCTCCTCCAACACCAAT